>CM069457.1:4528701-4608565 GCA_035610835.1 Ophiura sarsii
AATGCCTCCGAATGTGATAGTACTAACTATATCACAAGGTCACATTTAGAATTAAAAGAAAATCAAAATGGTACCATTATCACGCAATATATAACATTATCATGCAATCAATTCCAAACCATATGATAGTTAAAACAGGGTACGTTTGTATTGTTTACTTCAACTTAGTGTAAATATACGAGAAAAATGAATATTATCTAAACTGTTGTATGTTTAAAACACCACTGGTTTATTTTAACTGTCTAATTGGTTTATTTTAATAATTACTTATCATAATATATAGTTAACTGCTTTCACAAAACCTGAACAAAGTCACTATAGGATATTATTAGATATACAGGGCAATTAAGCTACCAAAACAAGTTAAAATAGTACAAGAGAACAATCAATTCTGACGTATGATACGTCAATGTAACATGCTTAAAATATAATAAAATCCAAATCATTGTTTTAAATGTAAAACGTTATCCCAGTTTCGTGGGAACAGGTCTCTTTCCATGTAATTTATTAACTATCAACAAACATTTGCTACAACGACTAGGAAACATATGTGTACAATAAATGGGTAGAGGCCTTACGTAAATCAACACAGGTTGCCCTGTGTGTTTCAATTATTGAAAGTACATGTATGTGTCACAACACACAACACTTATTTATTCGAAATAGAATTAAATCTAAGCGCTGTAAGACTAAATAGTACGTATGGCATAAAGCTATAAGCGACTTATAGGTATAGATGACTTATACGTATAGGGGACTTAAACGTAATGTGTTGCACCATCATACATTCAAGCAACCTGAGACTAAGGGACCGTTCATTATTTATGGTGGAGGGGGGGGGGGGGGGGTAAATATAGGGGGGGGGGGGGGTCATGTAACTTTCATATGTTGAAATAGGGGTGGGGGTTATGTAACTTTGTATTCTTGAACAGGGGGGGGGGTGTAAATTTGTTTAAACTATAAAGATGGTGGTGATTGGAGTGATTTTAGAGATTATTTTGGAGTGTAAATGCAATTTTTTTCTGCGGTTCGCGCATATTTTTTTAACACCTATTGACTTCAAAAACTTTTACTATGAGACGACTTCTGGACAGCAAATCACGATATGGTGGAAAAACATCTATATAATCATCAACGGTCGAGACATTAGAGCCACAGGGTGTATAATGTTACCAAATCTAATATCATGATTTAAAAATGTGATTTATTGCATGCTTTTCACCTCATCTCTGCTTTGCACCAAATCCTCACAAAATTAGAACGTTTCACTGGATTATACGTTTCTAACTTGTTCGGGTTATAAAGACTCACAAAACCACCCAAAATGTATAAATATGAAAAAAATATAAAAAGAAGGGGCATCATAAAATAATTGGCCGTTCAGATAGGGCACAAACAAAATTTTCCAACGTATCCATGAACAATATTCCAAAGGTAAAGACAGCCCCTTAAGTATGTAAAGTTGATTTTGTTTCGGGGGGGGGGGGGGGGGGGGGGGTGGTGGGGGTTGTGTAAAAAGCTACTGGTTAGCAGAGGGGGGTCATGTAATTTTCAGTTTCAGCCGTAGGGGGTAGGTAATTTTAACATACGAGTCTCAAATTTGTCCAACCGCCCTCCACCATAAATAATGAACGGTCCCTAATGCAAATTATTACAAGTATAATGGACGTTATTTCTGTATTGGTTTAGCTCAATGTTTAATTTAGTGCATGTGCGTACATGGTTATGTTAGAACTGGAATCGGTCACTCGCGGTAATATAAAACTCGAAATTGTCACTCAAAACTCGATACTCGATGATTAGCAACACACGCAAGATCATATGAGCGACGAAGCCAGTCGAAATCAGTGTACTAAGGCCGTGAGTGACCAATTCCATTTCTGGGTAATGTAAACTACTACTTTTATGACTATTGTTTTAACAATACTCATGACTTGTACTTGAGAGTTTAAAAACTCTCAAGTACAAGTCATGAGTATGAGCAAGTGTTGCACGGCTGCTTATGGCTTATTACTTAAGTAGAAAACAGTTCAACACGTGAATTTAGCCATAGGCCTAATAAACTGTTGAGTCGGACGAAAGTCTTCAAACACAGCAGTAGTAAAAGTTCCGTAATGATAAAGATGGGCTCTTCATCAGTGCTCGGGGCCCATCAAGTCTTGTTTCTGAATAGAAATGTTATTGTATTTCTATCCCGAGCATTTCTATTACTTAAGTAGACTTTTAGTCACAAAATAAGGATGTAAAAATGCATCGTGTGATTAGCAATATTGATAATAACTAGAGAATAATTATATTTACAATAATGTGCAAGTAAAATTAATTAATTGACGCAGGTTGACCGACTCGTATTTTAACAGAAATACTCATTTTGATTAGCTGTAGTTTAACAGGTATTCCATGTGCAATAAAATTGTACAGTAGAATGAAGTATAATCCTGTCTTATAATTCTAGGATCAAATTTTGAATCTAAACTGAAAATAAAGGAGGCAGTTTATATGTTTTTTTCTTTATTTTTGTAATGCTTCACCAGACACCAACCTGTAACGATGTTAAATAATTATTCTAATCATTAACAAACAGTGCTTATGATATTTTATATTAAACAGTAGTCAATAGGTAAAATGGCATGTATGCTAATATGCTGTCAACGAAATCTACGATATACACACACCTAGTAAAACTAACTAACCTAACTACACCACCAGTTTGTACAAGGTAGACCTGGTCTCGTAGAGCTGTTCTCAAATCTGCAGCACAAACTATTCCAAGTTTCAGCCAAACATATGACGGAGGAATTTTATTCTTGCTGTTCAAACCAGGACTTCGTCCTGGACTGCTACAAGTTAAAGACGGAGGAATTTTATTCTTGCTGTTCAAACCAGGACTTCGTCCTGTACTGCTACAAGTTAAAGACGGAAGAATTTTATTCTTGCTGTTCAAACTAGGACTTCGTCCTGGACTGCTACAAGTTAAAGACGGAGGAATTTTATTCTTGCTGTTTAAACCAGGACTTTGTCCTGGACTGCTACATCATCATGAAGAGCTTCCTCTATGTCCTCAATTCTATGGACTACTACATCGTCATGAAGAGCTTCGTCCTGGACTACTACATTGTCATGAAGAGCTTCTTCTATGTCCTCAATTATCAAGTAATCCTAACAAGAGAGATAACATAATTATGAACACAGATTGCCATTATTTTTACATTGTTCATATTGTTTATCAGATTTAATTCATTGTTTTTAATTTGTTTCCTTCTTCTTTTTTATTGTCTTGTATTTTACTTCATTTATTTTCTTATTCTAAGGTTTTGGACCATGAACAGAAACAAGGAAACATAAATAATAAAGGGCCATATAAAACAATTAAAATTGTTTTATATGGCCCTTCTCGGATACGTCAATGTTGTTGCTGTTCTTAATTCAATATGTTCATATATTCGTACATATAAACAATTTCGTTCAGCCTTTTGTTCAGTCTAAAGTAAAGTATCTTTAACCATGAAACCTAGAGTATTAATTCCGTCTAACTACGCCTATACAAACAGAAGATATATATTGTATGCTTTAGTGTTGCATGGTTACATTCAAAGATAACAACAATGTTATTGATCTTCTTATCTGCGATTCATTTTGATAATTGAGAAAAGTCACGTGGTATTCGTTATAGCCATATAAAATTGTATAATATAGCTTGACCTTTGGCGCAGGTATGGGAGAAAGAGCGTCCCACCAGGGCTGTTTTTGTGGCTTCAGAGTGAAACGCAGTAAGGTCTCTAAGAACTGATTCACTGGCTTGAGCGGGATACAGTCCCCATAATCAACCTTGAGCGCCATACAAAGCGCCGCAAGTAGTTCAATCATCCCCCAAGTGCAAACACCTGTTAAACTGACATTGATCCAAGTGATTGGATTCCATCCATGCGTGTTTTCGTCTAAATGATATTTTGAATTATTAACCGCCTGTACAATAAACAGAGCTTTCTGCCTGTTCTGTTTCAGGTGTGCATGATGTGGGTGAGCATACTGCTTTTCAAAATTAGACACTTAGTGAGAGCAGTTATTGATCCAACTGCAGTCGCAGAGGACAAGTAGTTTGTTGTGCGTCCTTGCTACGTCATCGGGATGCCCTCGACGCTCGCCTTGCGTTGCTACGGGGAAATTAACTACTGAGCCCTCTGAACAGAACGCCGAACCTCCGCGCTTGTGTTGTGCATGCACCAAAAAAACGCTGTGTACTGCGCTCAAGCGCGACCGTGGGGACCTTCTCAAGTCCCAGCCAGTTCCAACTGCGTCCTTGGATACCGTGGTGCGATTGGCTTGGCGTTTTGATAATTATTCAGCGTAGTAAAGCGCCAGTCCGATCGCAGCAGAAAGGGATTTAGTGACCTTAATTTAAAAAAATGATAATTTCGAATAGCGTTCCGCGCTCTCACTGCTTGTTGTTCATATTTTGATATTTTGTCAGCGCAATGCAATCGGTAGTCTGACCACCGTAGGTATGACAGGGCATTTGTTACATTGAGTTCATTCAAATGTTAAACAATTGGGGTTTTTATCGGTTTTTGCTCACAATGTTTGTGTCAACATCGTGACTTGACGGTTTGGTATAACATTCGAGCTACTGACATATTCTGACCGAGTGTGCACATTCGTGTTTTCAGGACATAAAGGTCACAGTTGCGAATACTGCCGCGCGAAATTGAGTTATTCTAACATGATATTTACCGATTCCGATTCAAGGATTTTATCCAATTGCTGACTGATCTCAGTGAATGTTGGTCTCTCCTTTGGATCAGAAGCCCAACAGGATAACATTATATCATATCTGTGAAACGAAATTATGGGAAATAAGATCAATAAAACATTGCCAAAGAGTCACAAGTGCATGAACACGTTAAAAAGGGGGTCGTGTAAAATTGAAAGCAAACCCTAAGCCTAATCAAAACCCTAACCAATACCAAAACCCATACCCTATCCTAACCCTAACGTCAACACGTGTTACTGAACGTATTCGGTTCAGTTTCTTCAGGTTCGTTTGATGGTAGTTTAGCTCTGATGATCCTGTCACTCAGATATTTCGGTCTCAGGTATAGTATAATTGGTGCCTCCGTGAGAAAGTAACGTTAAACGCAGCTTTCTCTATCTGTTCAGCGATGTCAGCATTACGCGAACTGAATTGTGTGCGCGCACTGCGATCAATTTCCTAACTGACTTCGTTTAATGGAGGGAAAAACATGTAGTTTGTCTGACGATCACGTAAGCGAACCCAATGTGGCGAACTGGACCTTAAACAATGCTTTTGTTTCAACAAGTTCCACAAAGATGCGGAATAGCAAACGTATACAGAAAGGGACAGTCGTAAGACAAGAAGCAGAACTACAGTCATCAAAAAAAGTAACTATACAGGTAACAAATGGGCTTCTAACTCTAAACATATATATCCTACCTAAAAATATTAAATAATAAAGCAATTAAGGATATGACACTTCCAAATGTAAGGTGAAGTCCGATTTTCATTTTCAATTTTTTATTTTGTACACGCGGACCCATCCACGGGTACCTTATCGATTACCGGTAGTGCAATTGTGGGATGCGTGCGCAGGTTTGACAGTCGGCGTATTGTTTCGATGGATCAATACGCAACACACACGCTACCTGTCATACTCTCCCCCGTGTTGAAATGTAAAATGTGAAAATGAAATTGTGACTTTACCTTACATTTTGGATTGTCACTTCTTTAATAATCACTCGATCCTAGCGTTCTATATCTAATATTAAGGAAGGGGAATTTCTCAACAACCTTATAATTTAATATTTTTAGGTAGGATATATATTTTTAGAGTAAGAAGCCCATCTACTACCTGTATAGTTACTTTGTTGATGACTGTAGGGAAGTAGTATGGTTCAATCCCCCTACAGCATGAATGTTAAATCATATGTAGGGAAACGGTTCATCAAACTGATCAGCAAACATTTCTCTAGCGGAAACAAGTTAAAAACAAGCATAACATCTTCAATAATAATAATTTGAAGTTTAGCTACTGTTGCATGCCTAATATGGACAGCGTTCTAAGATCCAACAATGCGCGTACAATTAAAAGTCAATGTTAATCAATCGCCTAAGAAAACGTGCAACTGCATAATAAAAGGCAATTGTCCACTCAATCGGAAATGTTTGAGCAAATCAGTTGTTTACAAAGCTACTGCGAAATCTAATAATGCATCAAAAGAGTATATCGATCTTACAGTAACACCTTTAAATCAGACTAGAGAGGTATAGACAAGAAACTGAATTATCTAAAAATTTGTGTGGTACTTGAAAGATAGGGATTGTACTATTGAATGTGACATACTATGCAAATCTAACATTTCAAGAGGAAATCAGTTATCTGCAATCTATGCTTAGCGAAGTTTGCCATATTGCGTGAGAAAATGATCCATGATAAGGACCTGCTGAATAGGAGAAGTGAGCTAATTACGAGGGGCATTCAATAGATACCTGCAACCATTGAAAATATCTGAACCGTGACACGTGTCAGTAAAATAAACTTATGATACTTACTTAAAATGTAAGTCTTACTCTTTTCTCACAGAACACGTAGGTCATTATTATCATTACATTTCAGCACTGTAAATACGGTGATCTCAGGGCACTGGTTGGGGAATTAAATGTTACAATGGCGGGAAATTTGAAAGACAAGTTTATGGCATGCATTCAGATACATGCGTTAAACAGTGTTAATATTGGCGCTTGATTTATAATGCTGATTATTGTCAATTATCAGTGCCCAGAGACCATGATGTGTATGGTACTGATACATGATAAAAATAACCCACATGTTTGACATTTTCCGTGAGAAAGGGGTAAGACTTACAGTTTAAGTATCATAAGTTTATATTATTGACATATGTCACGGTTCAGAGATTTTCAATGGTTGCAGGTATTTATTGAATGCCCCTCGTAGTAAGTGTAGGCATGGCAACAGAACACCAAGCCGTGCCAAGAAAAACAAAATAATGTGTGTTTGGTAATAGGCCTCAGTCACCGGAAGATTGCAAGGCATGAAACACAGTGTTTTGACCAGTGTAAACAAAATATTATATGTTCTATGTTGCTCTACCCATAATTATGGGTATTGAACACTCTTTATAAACACAACACCAAAAGTAAGTCCCCCTCTCAACAGTTCGTCATAACATCGTGAGGTAAATCATTTTACCAATACGACTTAGTTAGAGATAATCCTATGACTGTTTCCTAAGTGTTGTTTGAAAATGAAAGATGTCCATGACTTCATGGCTTAATGAACTCAAATGGAAGACAAAAACTGCCCTTCTCAAAAGTCATGTAATAAATTGTGAACTTACATTTCTTTGACGCAATGTTTTGGTTTGGGCATTCGGTATCCTTCTCGTACTTCTGTTATAACAACACGTGTCTCTATACCAGGATAAGGACGTGCACCTATCGAAAAATGATGAAGACATTATGTTGCTTTGGTTTTAAATGTTAGTGTCTGGTTGTTATATGTGCTGTCAGACCTCACATCCTCTGTAGATATATCCATTCATTCAACACATAATATGTTTTGTTCATTAATATTTATAGTAAGTGAACACGGCAACAATCTTCAGGCCAATGTATTAGTTTACTTTTTACAGTTCTAAACATCACAAGATAAAGTTTTAAGTTTGTAAATAGCAGGAACCTGACCAAAGTGATATTTATCGGAAGGAACTTAACTAAATTGGTGGGTATGTGATATGGATGTAACAAAGCTTTAATTAAATTGAAATACATTATATTTGAAGACCATAGGATGTTGGTATCATCTGGGGACATAGATTAACACAAAGATACTAACCAAATGTAACGATCTCCCACAGTAATATTCCAAAGGACCACACGTCACTTTCCTGAGAACACACATCATCAACCAACGTCTCAAGAGCCAGCCACAGAATGGGCAGTGGCGTCTGTAGTTGTAAAACATATCAATGAACATACATACCATGAAACCGATAACAATAAAAAAAAAATTAAAACAAAAGGTTAAGTAAAAATGATAGACATTATTTGTTTCACAGGTATCGATATTATAAATGAAAAGTGATCGCACAACCATGCACAAACATTAAAGGTCATTGGAAATACAGGGTGACTCAAACACACACATGAATACATGTAATGAAATGCACAGCAGCAACTCATTGTTAGCTTTTACCTACATTTTGGTTAATTTAAATTGTTGATTCAAAAAGGGATATATGTGATGTGATCTGTGAAAACCCGTCGGATGTCGCAAAATGTGAACTAGAGATTATGGGTAATTTTAAAAATCTAAAAAAATAAAAAATAAAACAACTTTTTTTTTTTTTTAGATTTTTTTAAAGAAAATTAGTTTCCAATACTTTGTATCATCATCTTTCATAAAATTTCACCTTCAAAAACTTACTTAAGTCACTTTTATTATTAACCTTATAATGTTATTATATTGAATTATGTATCTTTTTTGGCCTGTTTTCATGATTTCTTGTTTTGTAGCTTTTAATGACATCACAATCATCATTCACTCATAACTTTTTTTGTAGTGATCGTAGAAAAATGATCGAAACAGTTCTGTAATCAGCACAGTTTTAGCTTTCTTATGATATAAATATCTCCAATATGAAAAATGCCACCATGTGGCGGGTTTTCACAGATCGCATCACATATGTGTGCTTTCCCAAATTCTTGATCTGTTCCATCTTCTACGTTACTATATAAAAGTAAGTTGACGCTGAACGATTCTCATTGGTTAATTGCTATATGAATTTGTTTGATGTGCAACGCTAATCGCTATGTTATATTCTAATCATTTTAAAGAAAAGAGCCGTAATTGAGATAAATGATACAACAATGTCGACTAAAATGTTTGGAAATTCATGTTTTAAACGAGCTTGATTTTATAAAAGAGCGTATCTCATCTCATTAAACTTACAGTCATCTCATTAAACTTAACAAGGGCATACCTAATTAATTGTTATGAATACGTTAAATCATAACATCACAATATGTTTTGTTTCAACAAGATTCAACAAAATAATATGTAACTTAAGTCCATTTGTCAGATGTTGCTTTATTTCTAAAATGTCAACAGGTATTAAGTTTCATGTATGAATAACTCAAACAACAGTAGTGGATGTCACACTTTATCGTAAACAGGTTGTAATTATGGCGTGCAATTAAGCATGGTCTTGAAAACTTCACTAAGTGTTGCGAAGTGTTTGTACTCTCATAATCTTTGAAGACATTTACCAACTTTTGACAAGAAGCTTTTTTCTGATTTGTTGAAAACGGGACCTGAATATTGTGACTCACCCTTTAAAATATTCCTGTGAATTTGTAGTTTTTATTTGGTTTAGCAACTGTAAAGAAATAAGCAATCGTGTAGACAAACAACACTTCCATCTACTTTTGCTCGTAATATACCGTTCTCAAAGAACTAAAAAATGTTGTTTTTTCAACCGGGATTCTTTTAATAACATGATGACTTCTCAACGATTTCCCAAAAAGGAATTTTATGTCGCCGTTTCTCAACCCGGTGTATTAGCAAGCACACTTCATAATAGTGTCAACAAACGTGAACCTGTTTAAGTACATTTATCGAGATTGAAGACATATGGAATACACCTTGTATGCATGGTACTTACGTCAGAATCTCGTTCATATGTCCGAATATTCATAATATCACGCGCTAATCCAAAGTCTGATACCTTGCAGACAAGATCTTCACTGACAAGAATATTTCTGGCGGCCAAATCGCGGTGGATACACTGAGAAGAAACAGGTTGCCATAATATTGATATAAGTACACCCATGGACATTTCAATGTGAACACATTTATTTTAGATTTCATTTCCATATTTAAAAAAAAAGACTTTCTCTATTATAGGGGCCAACTTGGCGAACCGTACTAGAGAAGTACAGTTGCATCGCTAGAGTAAATTGCTAGAGATGTTATGTTGAGAAAAAACTGGGAAATAAGATCAGAATTGCAACTAGCGAAGTAAAATTATATTTAAATTAACATCGTCCAACTTCCCAAGTGTGTCGTCAGTAGATACGTCACTCCCAGGGTCAAGTGCTAATTAAGATAATGAAGCACAATAAGTCGAACTTTGAGTAAATTAAAATGAATCCATTTTCAAAAATAAAGGACCCATTACGTTCCATTTACCTGTATATTTTGTGATATATTGTTTGACAGGTTGACATGATAGGATGCTAGTACACTGGTCCATGGACACCTTGCTGGACCATATGCCGGTACCATGAATCGCTAAAAGGCAGTCTACATTCATATTGTCTACATGTCGTGCTAACTATTATTGCCTTTCAGCCCTCATTGGACTAATTTTTAAAACTAAAATCTGGTCAAGGGATTCTATTTATGACCTTTTATAGCAAGTGCACAGTTTGAATTTTTAACACAGCAACGTTGGGCAGCAAATTAGGCTCAATGGTATCGAACGCCTTTTCAATCATTTGATAATGCACACCATGATTCTATGTATAGTTTGTTTATGTTCATTACCTTAGTATATCTTCGATAAGACGGATCATTATCATGGATATCTCTAACCATTATTTTCACCCTTTTCAAAACCATATTATTGTCGAGATCAACTTGCGACAAATATTTTGTACACGTCCAGCACAAAGTTACCTTATTCTTGCGTATGGGCAGGTGTAAGATTTAGCTTAATTATTCGAAGTTTACTAGTCGAACACTAAACTAATTGCTCTCACCTGATTAGATGCTATAAATTGCATCCCGTCTGCTATTTGTTTGGCGAATGATATCAGTTCGACCTTGGTAAGTTTAACCGTGGCATTTTCTTGAGTTTGACGATGGCTGAATAGAAAATCTTTCAGGTTGCCATTTGACATGAACTCCACTATGATATATATCGGATCTATTAAAATTAATACAAGTATAAAAACCTGGTTAAATTATAATTAACACTCGTCCTCCTAAGAGGGGGGGGGGGGGGGGGGGGGGGGGGGGGGGTGCCAGTTACCACCCCTAATCATTTTCGCCGAATCCGCAAACACGCAATGAACATGGACCTACGGCGTCTAGATCTCTTTTACATCCCTTGCGCTCAGTTTGACGAAAAAACAATTGAGAGTACCACCAAAATATGCATATTCTGCATCTCGCTTTGGATTTGATTTAGTGTGTGTGTGTGTGTATGTGTGGGGGGGGGGGGGGGTAGCTTAGTTAAGAGCGTTACAAAATCTTAGGAGGGCGAGCGTTAAACATTATTTACATTACAAAGTAGAAACATTAATTACATTACAAAGTAAAAATGAATATCAAAACAGTTAAATGTATACATCCAATCTCGATAGTACAGTAGATGCATACATCTCAGGATGTAGTGTGAAATAAAACATAGAATATCCCGGGGAATACTTGAGCATCCATGATATTAAACAGCCTTTTGCACTTTAATAAGCTTTTTTCTCATCAGCAGCTATACCTTTAAAGTAATGCTCTCCGATTTCACGCATCACCCACTATTAACGTATGTGAAACTTGAGCATATGCATCATTGCAGTGTTGACGATGTTCATTTTCAAATCGGTAAAAAAATCAAATAGTCATTATATTCGATTGAATATTAGAACTTTTTACAGATTTATCCCTATGATAGATTCGAAAACGCTATATTTTCCGGTTCAAAAATGAAAAGATGAAGAGATAACAGATAGAAACACATACCTTTATCGATGCAGCAACCTATGAAACCGATTACATTTGGATGAGATTTAAGCTTTTTCATTAAATCCAATTCACGAAGAAGGCTCTGTCTGTCAGATTGCGGCGCGTTATCTGTAACAAAGTAAATATTACTTTGACTGAATATTGGTAACTATTAGTGGAGCAAAATTGACAATAAATTGTGACCCCCGGTGATCAAATGTTAAAACACCGTCTCGTTGGTTTTATATGATAGCATAAACCTTTTATTTCAAGAAAAGTGATGGTGACAAAAATGTAGGTCTGAGATATTAGCATATCATAATGGCGGCTATTTGAGTATATTTAGACAATATTCGTTGCATTAAAGTGACCTTATATCAGTATCAAACATGGAAATCCTTGCAAATATATAATTATCAATTAAAAAATTCAGAGGTATAGACCTTCCGGAATAGTGTCGCTACTCTGAATTTCATGGACAATCCCATACGGTAATTTTGTCCAATCATCAGACAAAAATATATTTCGCTGATCGCAGGTTTGGCACACATATGATACTGAGAATACACAATCAATGGTGTATTTGAACCATCAATATCAATATGCATTTTACCGACAACTGCACCCTTTTGCCGCGGCAGCACACGAGGGAATATATACATGCATATCATCTCCATTACTGAGATTCGAAATATAATCTTAAGATCAAGTCTCCGAAGTACAGGAATAATATGCATCTATAAAAACATAATTTTAAGAGAAAGGTTCAACTCCTAAATATCAAGTATGGGCAACCATTATCAATCAAGTTCTATTGCAATTCCTAACAAAGTGCCACTGTTTCAATAATATACCGTTAATAATAACATTGCCTTGTGCCACTTGCAATCCCCTGCCACCAATATTTCAAATAATGTATCACCGGGAGTAGCGGGTTGGTTGCTGAATCATGTTAATACTTAAAGCCACAAATACTGGTGCGTGAATGTTTAGGATGAATGTGGTAGTCACCTGGTTTGGAAACACTGCAGCAGATCAGATCATTCAAAGCGAGTTGGTACAACAGAGGGTTTTGCTATGTTTAAAGCCAAATTCAAAAGAATGAGAGAGATCGTACATCGGTATATAAGAGCTTGTTACTATATCAGCAGCTAGAACAAACGGCGGGAACAAAGAGTCCGAAACTGTTCCCCGGTAGAAGAAACTTCGGTAAAAGAGTCCTGCATGTGCATGTAGCTTACTCAAAACGAAGGGAACTCAATAAACTAAACTTCGCATAAAAGGATCACAAAAATATAGGTATAATATTTGATTTCTTGATTTAACCATACGACCATTTTTACTTTTTCTTAAAAGATCAATCCTTGCTGACGTTTATTCGCCGTTTACCATGTTTACAAATAGATATACCGCCTATGTTAGGGAAATTATAATAAGTGGTAGTTATCTTGAATTTAGAGGTGACATTGTTGCGCTATATAACAGCCTACATCAAAAAAAAGTATTATTATTATTTTGCTTTATGGTATGTGTTCCATGGAGAAAAGGTTATTAAGTAGGCCTGTCACGTCTTCAGAAATATGCTAAAATAGCCACCATTTTGATATGCTAATTCCTCGGGTCACATTTTTGGCATCATTACCTTTCGTGAATGAAGAGGTATATTCTATTATATAAAAACGAGAGGATGTTTTATAAATACAAAATTGTCGTCTCTATTAATTTAACCTTAGTGAATATGTTGGTGGCCATTTTGAAAGTCCAAGATGGCGCTGATGAATAATGGTGTAATTATTGGACATATGTTTGATGTAACTCAGGTATCGCCTTCACCTATATTTTTGGCATCATCACTTTTCTTAAAGTAAAAGGTATATACTATCATACACAACCAACGAGATGATGTTTTTAAACTTGATGGGTTTGTCGAAAACTAGAGGACTGTTATGACCAATTTTGCTCTTCTGCATTCTTCGACAAACATTTACCTATAACATGAATTATTAACTCTTAATCGACCGCGCTATTCACAAACCATATTGAGCGGCAACTCATTTTAAAGTGTACATGTACTAATCATTACAAAGTGTGTCAATAACAATCTCTTGGCAGCCTTTTTTCCTACTTTGAAATGACGCAGCTAAGTATTCATCAAAGTCCAGTATAAGTGGGTGCTTGGAACTTCTTGTTACCCTCTCATTGCAACCCTATCTCTATACATTGTAGGAGTTCAATTATTGAATTAGTTAATTATTACATACATACTTTGTTTCAGAACATTTGGTATAATCGACGTCTTTGTGCACTATACCGTCTAATATTTCCCCAATACCTTTTAAAGTCTTTACCGCAACTTCTATAAGATTGCCATCTTTCCCTGTAGCTTCTGCAAGCATTACACGTCCGAATTGCCCTCTACCAAGTTCCCTGATTATCTGCAAGTTGTCTCTTGGAATTGCAAATATCTCGTTCACGTTGCAATACGTATTACTGATTGGTCCCAATAGAATACCTGGTATAAGAATAATTATCAAATATACAATTGGTCACTCGTACAATATGGTCGTTTTGCCACCGACACATATTTGTTTCTACTTTTTTTATAAATCGTCTATTACACTATAGTCATGCTTAATATTATATGAAACGTTACAGTCGCTCGCGTCTGACATGATTTCTCCCACAATTCCATGCTGATTTAACATTTCTCATGACCTTTCATGTGATACCGAGATACAGGTTAGCTTAATGAATTGATTATTTAATATTTATAAGAATGCTTAATATTAACAACATGGTACGATATAATTACCTCTTTGTTGTCCGTCTTCTTCAACCCTGTGAAGGAAAATAAAAAAATAACAAAGAACACTTGCTACACGGCCATTTACCTTATACCCGGCATCATGTTAACTTGGTTGTCATTACCTATTGTATTCCAGTACCCGTATGGGAAGCGAATTACATTTATGAAGAGGTATTTTGCAAAAGGGCCTACATCCACTTTGGCTCTTTTTGAGAAAAAGTCAAAAAACTGTTTATAATTATTCAATTTGAGCAATTGAAAAACTGAATGGATTATGAAAGAGGTACACCACATACCAACTTAAATTGGAATAAATTTCAAATGTGCTAGTTTTTAATATTTTTTAAATCATGTTTAATGTTTTGAAAATTTGGATGTAAGCCCTTTTGAAACAAAACTCCATCTGTTTGTACATTAGAGAAAATATCACACAAAACAAATTATTTATTTTGATAATTTTTCAAAAATGAGTTTGATATAGAAATATATAGGGCACAATCATGTGTTTCAAGGAAACAAAGTCATTTTTTTCTTCAAAAAGACCTACATCTCATTGTATACAGCCATTGAAGTTGTTGTTTTGTTGCAAAAGGGCTTGTATCCATAATTAATTCTGGAAACATATAATTGTGCCCTACACACGTTTCTTAGGGAATTTGTCAATTAGAACCATTTTAAAAGAAAATGAGCTCCCATGCATTTCTCAAAAGTGGCGGGAACATTTTTTTATTGCGCAAATTCCAAAATGGCCGCCATACAGGGGCCCAAAAATTAAGATGGCTTTAATTAAGCTAAAAAGCACATCAAATTGTTCGGCTGAGCACAAGGAATCCGAAAAAGTATAGTTTGCACTACTTCCGATGTTTAGTTAACGAGTTATCGGGTAAAACGTAAAAAGGTCGTTGACCTTTACATATGGGGTCAAAATTTAAACTTGGTCCGATTTTGAAAAATGATATCTCAAATTGTTCGTCTGATTGCAAGGATTCCAGAAATGATAGTTTTTATCACCTAAAGTGTCTGTTGTACCTTATAAAGGGGTCAAAAGGTCAGATTCTATATAGTTCAGTATACCTTGACCTTTTGACCTACACAAAATATTCCCGGTGGTTAAAAAACCCCTATTTCTGGAATCCTTGTGGTCATACGAACAATGTGAGATATTGTTTTTCAAAATCGGAGCAAGTTTAAATTTTGACCCCATATGTAAAGGTCAACGACCTTACGTTTTACCCGATAAATCGTTAACCAAACATCGGAAGTAGTGCAAACTATACTTTTTCGGAATCCTTGTGCTCAGCCAAACAATTTGGTGTGCTTTTTAGCTTAATTAAAACCATTTGAAATGTTGGGCCCCTGTATGGCGGCCATTTTGGAATTGCGCTATAAAACAATGTTCCCGTAACTTTTTAGAAATGCATGGGAGCTCATTTTCTTTTAAAATGGTTCTAGTTGACAAATTCATGAAGAAACTAAGGTAGAAAGAAAATGGTCACGGAATCCAAGATAATGACTCTACTATAAAGTATGGGTCTAACATTTGCTGTATTTCACAGACAATTCCCCCCCCCCCCAAAAAAAAAAATACATAAAATAAAAAAATAAATAAAAAAATGGTACATGTTTTGGTCAATATTCAGTTTGCTAAGTATTTGAGTGCCCCCCCCCCCCCCCCCCCCACCCTCGTTTGATAAAAAAACTGAGTGAAACAAACAACATCAAAGAAAACTGTAAAAGCCATCATTAGCAAAATAATTGTATTTGATTAAATGTTTAGTTTAATCAGTTTAATCTCCTTTAAAATTGTGATAGCTGTTATTATTAATATACCTATACCTCTTCATTTCTTAAGATTTAAGAACAAATTCGATATCATTAACAAGAAAACAATGCTTACCGTTTCAGGTAATCACGCAGTACTGAAAGTGACAAATAAAAATACACATATTTTATAATGTTTTTTCTTTTTAAAATATTCACAAACAATATCGCAGAACTGGCTCTACGGGGTCCCAATATGAACAAACGACATCCCATGATCAATTCAGTAACAAGAGTTTGAATCACACTTTGCTCACTTTTGAATAGGAATTGGATTTTCAACTGAAAATACTGCATTTGAGTTTCCAATGATTTGAAGGATACATCAATTTATTATTTTAACTACATCTAATATTTAAATATTCTGGGGTTTGTCTTGGGTAATATGGATGAAAATATGTTTTTCTTTTCAAATTGAACTTTTAAGTTAAAATTATCAACATGTAGTAGGTAGATAATTATTGGTTCATTGATAATGTCCAATTACACACTTAATGACGATTCTAATAATAAAAAGTTTTCTGCACATGAACGGTGGCCAAAGGTGATTTTGAAATGCCTCAGTAAATTTGCCATAATATATGATAACGACATCTCCAATATTAAAGATTGCTGAACATTTCAGTATCAATCTTCATAAAGTGTTTAAAATACATTAATTTGATCAATTCACATGATCCGATTTTACTATTACTCGGCATAATATGCGTGGGCCAGATAATCATATTCCATGGTATCAGTGCTCAACCTTTTTTTTTAAATAATATAAAATCAAGTGGAATTTAATATGTATTTTAACATTATAATGGCTAAAACGGACACGGTTACTTCTTTAGTCCTAAAACAATAATTTATGTGACCAAAAAACCCAGGTTAGATTTTGACAGATTGCTGTCTTTATAGTATATAGTACAAGTTTAAGAGGTTAGGCCAAGAGCTGATAGCTAGCGGACAATCACTCGAGAGTGGACAATTCGTCGATGTCCAGTCGCGGGAAAAAATGTAGGTCAACCCTCCAAAATTGGTGTTTTTTGGTAAGAAGACATCAGAAAAGAAAACAATGATTTTAGCAAACCATTGGTCAATACTACTGGCACATAATTATGTACCAGTATCGTTCAAAACTGAGACAAATCTATCGCCCCATACATGAACATAAAAACGTTCCAGTATCGCTCGATACTGGAACACAATTTGGTGTTCTAGTTTTGACCGAACAGTAACATCGTATTATCAGTGTCGACCGATACTGGCAACATTTATGTTCCAGGGGACCTAAAGTACACGTTTGGTGTGACAGTGCCACATGTAACGGATTATGACAGAAACTCCGAAAAGGGAGCCCCCACATTTGTTGTTGTTGTTCACCAATGTACGAATAACCATTGAAACAATTGAAGTCAATTTGCGATCTTTCGTGTAGGGGAGATGCGGGAGAGTTGAGCCAATTTTTATATTTTGTGTCACCAAATGCGGAAGAAAAGTACAAACCTGTAAAAAATTAGTGTAAGTAAAACTTTAGAGTGTTGTTTTCGTTGTGAAACAATAACGGTTGGGATAGCAGTTGGCTTATTTATATAAAAGGCTTTTAAAAAAATGGTTAAGTGGCTCAACTCTCCCTACAGTATGGGAGAGTTGAGCCACCATTATGATAAGTCAATGCATTACGGTTCCGTGCCCTGTATAAAATCCAACTTTCTTGACCACGTCTTTGATGACATATCCAGGGTCATCGACTGAGATATTATGCATAGGCTGTTCGTCTCCAGTTGTTAAAAGTGTTGTCTTTTTGACATTGAGCTTGAGATTGTGCTTGGTGCCTGTATCATTTACGGCTGACGTTAGTCTCTCGATGCCTTCTTCAGAGGTTTCGAAAAGTGCAGTGTCATCGGCATATCATCAGAAAATGGAGAGTTGTATTGATGAAATACGCGCTTGGATGAATGCCAACTTTCTTAAACTAAATGATTCCAAAACTGAATTTATTATCATTGCTTCGAATTACCAAAAGGCAAAAGTCAACATTCCTTCCATAAGAGTTGGCTCGGAAAATATTGTACCTTCTCTAGATGTCCGCAATCTTGGAGTGATGTTTGACAGCGGTTTAACAATGGAGAAACAAGTGTCTACTGTGTCAAGGGGTGTATGTGCGTCAATAAGGAACATTGGACGTGTCCGTAAACATCTTACATGTGATGCAGCAAAAACCATTGTAAACGCTCTCATAATTTCTAGGATTGACTCTTGCAACTCTCTCTTATTTGGTATTTCTGATTTTTTATTATCCCGACTTCAACGGTTACAAAATATGGCAGCTAGACTAATCACACTTACTAGGAAATTTGACCACATCTCCCCTGTCTTAGCTGATTTACATTGGCTACCTGTGGAGCAACGCATTGTCTTCAAATACTCTTTACTCGTTTACAAAATACAACTTGGTAAAGCACCCGTATATCTTGCTGACTCTGTTCAACCATACACTCTTCGGCGTGCTCTTCGTTCGTCAGAGCAAGGTCTCCTAAAATTGAATCGTACAAAAACACAGTGGGGCAACAGAGCCTTTGGGATTGCAGCGGCAAGAATATGGAACAATTTACCTGCTGTCGTCCGATTAAACAGCAATATAAACCGTTTCAAAAAAGACTTAAAAACCCACTTATTTAAAGTGGCTTTTACTCAATAATCTTTTTGTAGTCATCTGATATGTTTTTGTGCTCTATTGACTGTATAACTTGTTTGTAAATGCAAAAGCGCCATGAGCGCCATTTATGGCGGATACCGGCGCTTTATAAGTTTTCATTATTATATATTATCTGAGATTTGAAATTGGTGTACCACCTACTGTTATCCCATACTGGTTAACTGTTTATTGGCCGAACTTATTTTATACATTCTGGCCATTGTGTAGACCCCACTTATCTAGAATTTGAACTATATAGTAATGACATATCATCTCCTCAACTGATTTCCTTCACACAACTCACATCTTCCCTCCCGTCGAATGGTAGGGGATGTTCATAAAAAATGAACCGACTGTTATAGTTACCATTATTCCTGCGTCTACGTCTCAGAGTGTACACAACCAATACGCCCACGACGACGATAGTTACGACTGCAGCGGTAGATGCAATAATTAGAACTGTATCCGTTGTTTGCGTTATATCATCTACATACAGACATACATAATTTGTGTTAACATACATTCCTGGTAGAGCATGTCAAATAACAAGTCGTAATCCAATCTGATTACTTGTTGACATCCAAAGCCACACCCGATTCATAAGGGATTCCTTACCATAATGCAACACAAAATAAACACCACCCTGTTGCACGTGAACCGACCGACCCTTTTTTCCTCCAAATTTTCAATATTTGTTTTGATTTTTTTTCTTTTTCTTTAAAATTAAAAAAAAAATTTAAAAAAAAATTAAATTGTTGAAAATTGCTCAAAATTTACCAACATTTCCTGAAATCTTTGGAGCACCCCAACCCCCGACCGCCTGATTATCCTAAATTGTCCTGATGGTACAGGAAAAGGTAGCTCATTAACATAATTTCCGTGATACCCATCGTGTTGGAGCATGCGATTCATGTAACCACGTAGTATTTGTCCTCCCCGATAGGAATACCGCTGTTGGCATATTAAAAATGTGTGCTAAATACCCCAATTACGCAAAACAAAACATCAGTTTCTAAACTTAGTTATAGCATATACCAAATGTAGCATCACTGTCCATTCAATGAACGTCATTTGTATATCGATTCCTTTATCCGTTGTCTATTATTTGCAAAGACGCTTTTGAAATGGGCAGATGGGTTGCCATTTTGTAGCTTTGGAATCAAGGATATTGGCTGAACACATTCTTAGAGAAATCGATTTAATACCTGAAATCATACAATAACGCCTAAATACGTCAACCGAATAGGTACCAAAAAGGAATTGAATAGAGGTGTTGCTGTTTTGAATCCATATATAGTTCTTATTGTAGGATAACGAAAATCCACCCAGGCCTTTATAATAACGTGATATAACTTTGCTTGTTTTTAATTTTAATTTTGTGTATAAAAAGCGCAAACGTGAACAATTATAGCTCAACAGACATCTACGAGGTTAATGAAATGAGTGATTATAGAAATCAATCTGGTAACCCAACAAAGAGTATGATGGGCCAATCTATTCTATGGTTCAAGTGCATCAACTAAGAAAACATGCAAAATAAAATATACAAGAAACACAAATAATAGGCATGAGTTAAAAGTGACAATGAAAATGACATAAGGATAAGATAAAAAAAACCTGACATAGAGAACAATATCCGATCTAAATAAAAGAAAAATACATTTCTGGAGGTCAATGAAATCAAGAGAACCTAAACAACGGACTCGGGATGACGCTGCTAAATCTTGTGGAGAGTGGTTGGTATGCATTGATATTGATAGATCTATAATATTACATGGCTTTCTTGAGCAGATAGCACCCATACATTACATTGCTTTCTTCAGCAGATAGCGGCCTATTACATTGCTTTCTCCAGTAGATAGCAACCATATTACTATCGTCATCAGATATAACATCCATATCACAATAATTATTTACCGTTACTTAACTTTACAGAAAATTAAAATGTTTTATTTACGAAAATGTATAGGCTAATGTTACCTGAAACTGCGATGTGAAAAATGATTGAGATTTTAGCACTAGAGATCTGCCACATCAAGTAATTTGTATTGACGTTGATTTTTTTCTTTTAATTATCTTAAAGACAAGTTCACCTCTTTAAAAAATTGTCAGTCTTGACATTTTATTTCACGCATTATTTGGTCTTAAAACAGCATTTAAGATTTGTGTCTAGGATTTTCAACTGAAAAAACACACATAAAAAACACACCACAACAAACAAACTCATAATGTGGCTAAATATGCATAGGTGGCATACGTGAAACAAATTATTTACCAAATATCAAAACGATGTCGTATCTACCAATAATGTATAAACAATATACATGTAAATACACACATTTCAAATTTTTAAAAAGTTGATAAATATAATGAGTTGTTAGATCAATTAAAATTAATTTTGAGTTTAGACCTATTAGACACTGTTTCCCATCCGCTTTCATTTGCATTATTACTTTGATGTTAAGAGATGATAATGAACAAACAAAGAATACGATTGTATTATTTTCCTGGATTAGTACTTGGATATGACATTAATAATATGTTATAAAATAATTAAATGCACAATCCTCGATATGCGTTGATATTGGTTGCGACCACTGTTTTGAAATGGTAATAAAAGATAATGATTAACTTTAAATGTCACTCCGTCCCTTTTACAAACTTGAAACAGTATTTCAACTGTCCTTGATCAGGCTTCTAAAATTATTCAGACAAATAACAGTCCGATCTCGTCCATAACTAGCTGGCGTACAATTCACCAGAGACTACAGTCCCTCCGTGCCACACTTCGACACACATAGTTGAATACCGTGCTATGACTAATGACTTTGGATTTACGAGCGAATAGCTGCATTCCGGAGTAAATTCCTAAAACGGACTCGCGTCTATTTCCTCCAAAAAGAGTCATGATCAATGAGAATCGAACTCGAGGTGGCAACTCAATTCAATAACGACACAAAGACACGCGTTAATGGGTTCGCCATGAATTCAATAGAGAAGTGTTGCTATAATAGTACATACCGCACTCAATTTAGGCATTGGCACTTTATTTTGCTTAATTAAAGCTAATTAGCACACGATTTTAATATGCCAACAGCGATATTCTTATCGAGGAGACAATACCCTACATGTCTATACCAATCGCATGCTCCAACACGATGGGTATCACGAAATGTCTTACGGGAAGCTCTTTTCTCGGGTTTTACACTGTACCATGAGTGTTGTCTGCCGTCTAAGCTTATTCCCACCTTTGGCATCAATTGCTTCAGTAGCCTCTGAACAAGTATAAAGCAACACTTCCTATGCATAACCATGATAACTGTTTGGCAGTTTTACTTTATACATGCTGACATGCCGGACACATATGCAAGGTTTCGAAAAAACAGCGACAATATACTATTGTCTCATAATATAAAGAGAATATCAAGGGGAAATAAGTCGTAAGTCAATCTGAGTACTTGCTGATAACCAAAACCACACGCGATTGATAAGCGACTCCTTACCATTTCGAAGTCCTACCTTTGACATCAATTGTTTCAATAGCCATAACTTCTAAAAGTTTCTCCTGTTTGTAAGGAAGTCCTAGCTGTACAAGTGTATTTCCCGCTATCTTTCTCTGGCTGTACACTGCTGAGAGATAACTTATACTGCCCCTTATCCGGAAGCTCTACCCCTACATTACTAATGGTTCCATCAGGCAGAGTCCAGGTGATAATATTACCAATCTCACTAGTCGGCAGGTTAACCATACAGGTCACATCGGTGCCATTCAAAATTTGATCTGGTGTCTTGCTGGCTTGAATTTGAACTTTCAAGTTGGCTGTAGACAATAGAATGTATATTCATAAACGTACGAGTGCAAATAAGTAGAAACGCTTTCACATTGGGATTCCGTAACATGTTGAAAGGTTTGAACGAGTACACGGTCGGATGGCTTTATTGTTTGGGCTTTCATCAGAGGTGGATATGACGTCCGACGGCGTACATGTTTAAACATTTCCTCTTGATACAATATTTTGATCAGTTCGAAATTGGCGCAAAAATTGG
The DNA here is from genome assembly GCA_035610835.1 of Ophiura sarsii. Classification (NCBI taxonomy): domain Eukaryota; kingdom Metazoa; phylum Echinodermata; class Ophiuroidea; order Amphilepidida; family Ophiuridae; genus Ophiura; species Ophiura sarsii. The sequence goes on from CM069457.1 coordinate 4,551,818, forward strand.
GCTTCTATTTCTCCGCACGCAAACAGTAATCCAAGCTTACGCGCACAATTATGTCCACACGCACACGTCATGCATATGATACACAGTGCGCTTGTGGCCTACATGCACGCATGTGTCCTTCTGTATTCATTCGCTGCTGTAATGAGGCTTCGCCAATTTAGAACTGATCAAACTATAGTGCAACATTACAATATATTTGTCAAATCGAGAATTTAAGCAAATCATTATCTATACCCGTCATGATTCATGATATGAAATCCTCAAAAAAAAATTCCGATCTTCAATTTTGTTCAAATGATATTTCCTAATGCTGATGTATTTCTCTAGTAAACACTTGTTTCATTACTTACCCTGCTTGAAAATGGGGGAAGTTCTCATTCAAATTCAAAATTGACAATGTGGACATTCGCATACAAAATTCTGTTGACTTTTGAGCGCAAAAAAGTGGCTGAGCACTTAACCAAGTGATTTCTGCAAATGTGGTTCCATTGTAGCATTTCATAATTAAAATGAAAGATAATCTCTTGTACTTTGATCAGGATATTGCAAAATATTGATTTTCGATTGTATCGACAATTTATCACGTGGATGAACACACGTGATCGGAGGCTGTTAGAAGGCGAGCGTCCGGGCTGAAAATAGGGGTGGCGCTGTTTAAATGATCGTATCGTAAAATGTAATTGGAAGGTGTAACACTTCTTGACGATTTTATGAAATTTTAATATTTATTTATTAGAATAAAGCATTCGCGACATTCCAAAAATGGTTACAAAATAGCGACTCTTTTAGCCCTAATTCAATGGGTGGTTTATTTAGTGCTGTGCCCCCTTAGGGTCTTTGTTAATTTAATCCACGTCGGTTTGTCCAAGTCAATATATTATTTTCTAAAAAAACTAAAAAGTATGTATTGCTGTGTATTATGTTATGTCAATAGTATACAAGAAATACATGATGGTTGGGTGATAGGCCCATATCCAGAACCTCATGAAAATAGTACTGTGTGGTACGTGTGTCATATTTCTTCTATTGGGAGATGTACATGTACCTTTTGCTGGAATTAGCCAATGATCTAGTATATTAAATTCACTATACAACGTGAGTACTAACACTATAATATATCAAGGGCTATCATTGTGGTAATATTGACACCTATTATCCTAACGAAGTATACTGACATTACTCACTACTTCAAATATATTTCGTTATAATGTTCTTTGTGTGTTGCACACTGATAGAAACATGGTCTGTTTATTTACAATGGAACCACTTTTGCGAAATCACTTGGTTAAGTGCTCAGCCACTTTTTGCGCTCAAAAGTCAACATAATTTTGTATGCGAATGTCCACATTGTCAATTTTGAATTTGAATGAGAACTTCCCACATTTCAAGCAGGGTAAGTAATGAAACAAGTGTTTACTAGAGAAATACATCAGCATTAGGAAATATAATTTGAACAAAATTGAAGATCGGAATTTTTTTTTGAGGATTTCATATCATGAATCATGACGGGTATAGATAATGATTTGCTTCAATTCTCGATTTGACAAATATATTGTAATGTTGCACTATAGTTTGATCAGTTCCAAATTGGCGAAGCCTCATTACAGCAGCGAATGAATACAGAAGGACGCATGCGTGCATGTAGGCCACAAGCGCACTGTGTATCATATGCATGACGTGTGCGTGTGGACATAATTGTGCGCATAAGCTTGGATTACTGTTTGCGTGCGGAGAAATAGAAGCCCAATTTTTGCGCCAATTTCGAACTGATCAAAATATTGTATCAAGAGGAAATGTTTAAACATGTACGCCGTCGGACGGCATATCCACCTCTGATGAAAGCCCAAACAATAAAACCATCCGACCGTGTACTCGTTCAAACCTTTCAACATGTTACGGAATCCCAATGTGAAAGCGTTTCTACTTATTTGCACTCGTACGTTTATGAATATACATTCTATTGTCTACAGCTAACTTGAAAGTTCAAATTCAAGCCAGCAATACACCAGATCAAATTTTGAATGGCACCGATGTGACCTGTATGGTTAACCTGCCGACTAGTGAGATTGGTAATATTATCACCTGGACTCTGCCTGATGGCACCATTAGTAATGTAGGGGTAGAGCTTCCGGATAAGGGGCAGTATAAGTTATCTCTCATCAGTGTACAGCCAGAGAAAGATAGCGGGAAATACACTTGTACAGCTAGGACTTCCTTACAAACAGGAGAAACTTTAGAAGTTATGGCTATTGAAACAATTGATGTCAAAGGTAGGACTTCGAAATGGTAAGGAGTCGCTTATCAATCGCGTGTGGTTTTGGTTATCAGCAAGTACTCAGATTGACTTACGACTTATTTCCCCTTGATATTCTCTTTATATTATGAGACAATAGTATATTGTCGCTGTTTTTTCGAAACCTTGCATATGTGTCCGGCATGTCAGCATGTATAAAGTAAAACTGCCAAACAGTTATCATGGTTATGCATAGGAAGTGTTGCTTTATACTTGTTCAGAGGCTACTGAAGCAATTGATGCCAAAGGTGGGAATAAGCTTAGACGGCAGACAACACTCATGGTACAGTGCCAACATACAGCTAAACTATTTACAACACAACACCTACCTTTATCACAGTCCTGTTCATCAAACACTTTAGTACAAGTACACGCTCCATCTACCGCATTACATACTGCTCCGGATACACATGTGCAGGTTGCGTTACACTGTATACCATATTTGTCAGTCGTGCATCCTGTATTTTGAGAAACATGGAACTAAGACTGTGACCTAAGCCCGTGTACCCGCTGTCACGACCCGAGTTAGCTCGGACTTTATAATTAAACATTTCACTGTAATACCCAGACTTTGTAAACAACAATTTAATATAAATAAAACATAAAACATGAATAAACAACGCAACACATTTCACGCGCTCAGTGATCACTGATTTAGTTGGCTAATAAGTGCACTTATCGTTTGTATAATGTTCCGCCAGAACATTACAAGTCGACTACAAGGCTTTTTATCCAGTTCAGATTCTGTTTGGTTTGACCATGATTTGTCAGGCCAGAGACACGCAGACTTATTGGCTCAATTATAGCCTACACGCGACAATACCCAGGAGAGTGTACATTGTACTGGCATGACTGTTTGCGGTCAATGCAAAGCCAGTGTTTTAAAAATTACATACTAGTACACTACTACTAGCAATTTAACGTTTAGAACATTCTGTCTTATCTTTTTAGTAGGTTTATACAATTAATGAACATTTCTTAAAGTCAAAAACTGAGATATCTGGAGACGTTAATGTAAAGGGCAAAACATTTAGAATAATATTTCAGTGATTTCAGTTTTTCTCTTTGATATTTTGAAGTTAATTTTAGAGTGAACTTGAGAGTGAAAATTATTCCAAAGTTAAAATGAATTGAATAAAACTGTGGGGTGGGCCTATGGTAAGTTGATAACGTTGAGAATCTTTAGATACATTTGGTGGTTTCCATTCAGAATACAAAAGTCGTGGTGTTAAATCAAGCATAAAATGCCATCAAAATATCTTATTTTATAAAGATGAATGGATAAATTGTTACATTTTAAAGTTACTTGAATATTTCTTTCGAAGTAAGATATATTGACATTATGCGAAAGTGCAACGCTCACACAGAGCGTGTTTCTGCTGTGGAAGAAACCGCTAATAAACTCTAAGTTTGCCCAGCTGAAACAGGCAGAACCCGGCAATAATCGGCAATAATCTTTTTGCAGTGTCCCAGCAGAAACACGCTCTTAGTAACCGCACCACTTTAATACAGTGGCGTAACCAGCGGGGGGGGGGGGGGGGGGGGGGGGGGGGGGGGGGAACCCTTGCCCCCCCCCGCTTGCCCCCCCAAATGAAATCAAGTACGGCTGTAAATGAAATTTACAAACAAAGTACACACCAAATCCCCCCCCAATAATGACATCGTACGCACTCTAAATGGGAAATAGCGCCATAACCATGATAACAGTATACTCGCACCCCTTTGAAAATGCGTGATTTATCCCTTTTTTGACATACAACAGTAATGTGCAACGCATTCTTATCAACCGCACCCCTTTGAAATGTTTAAATTACACATCATTCAACATCCCTATTCTTTCTCCCAACTCTTGAGACATGATATTTTGAAATAGGCGAGAGTGCAACGCACTCTAAATGGGAAAATAGCGCCATAACAGTACTCGCACCCTTTGAAAATGCGTGATTTAAACATAATCTATGTCGTTTCCCTTCCCCGCACCCCTTTGAAAATGTTTCAATTACACATTCCCAGCATCGCTTCTCTTTCGCAAACTTTTGAGATGTGATTTTTTGATATAAATCAACAATGTGCAACGCATTCTTATCACCCGCACCCCTTTGAAAATGTTTAAGTTACACACCATTCAACATCCCTATTCTTTCTCCCAACTCTTGAGACATGATATTTTGAAATAGGCGAGAGTGCAACGCACTCTAAATGGGCATACAGCGCCATAACAGTACTCGAACCCCTTTCAAAATGCCTGATTTAAACATAATCTATGTCGATCACCTTTCCCGCACCCCTTTGAAATGGTTTCAATTACACATTCCCAGCATCGCTTCTCTTTCGCAAACTTTTGAGATGTGATTTTTTGACATACAACAGTAATGTGCAACGCATTCTTATCAACCGCACCCCTTTGAAATGTTTAAATTACACATCATTCAACATCCCTATTCTTTCTCCCAACTCTTGAGACATGACATTTTGAAATAGGCGAGAGTGCAACGCACTCTAAATGGGAAATAGCGCCATAACCATGATAACAGTATACTCGCACCCCTTTGAAAATGCGTGATTTATCCCTTTTTTGACATACAACAGTAATGTGCAACGCATTCTTATCAACCGCACCCCTTTGAAATGTTTAAATTACACATCATTCAACATCCCTATTCTTTCTCCCAACTCTTGAGACATGATATTTTGAAATAGGCGAGAGTGCAACGCACTCTAAATGGGAAAATAGCGCCATAACAGTACTCGCACCCCTTTGAAAATGCGTGATTTAAACATAATCTATGTCGTTTCCCTTCCCCGCACCCCTTTGAAAATGTTTCAATTACACATTCCCAGCATCGCTTCTCTTTCGCAAACTTTTGAGATGTGATTTTTTGACATAAATCAACAATGTGCAACGCATTCTTATCACCCGCACCCCTTTGAAAATGTTTAAGTTACACACCATTCAACATCCCTATTCTTTCTCCCAACTCTTGAGACATAATATTTTGAAATAGGCGAGATCGAGAGTGCAACGCACTCTAAATGGGAATATAGCGCCATAACAGTACTCGCACCCCTTTCAAAATGCCTGATTTAAACATAATCTATGTCGATCACCTTTCCCGCACCCCTTTGAAATGTTTTCAATTACACATTCCCAGCATCGCTTCTCTTTCGCAAACTTTTGAGATGTGATTTTTTGACATACAACAGTAATGTGCAACGCATTCTTATCAACCGCACCCCTTTAAAAATGTTTAAATTACACATCATTCAACATCCCTATTCTTTCTCCCAACTCTTGAGACATGACATTTTGAAATAGGCGAGAGTGCAACGCACACTAAATGGGAAATAGCGCCATAACCATGATAACAGTATACTCGCACCCCTTTGAAAATGCGTGATTTAAACATAATCTATGTCGTTTCCCTTCCCCGCACCCTTTGAAAATGTTTCAATTATACATTCCCAGCATCGCTTCTCTTTCGCAAACTTTTGAGATGTGATTTTTTGACATAAATCATCAATGTGCAACGCATTCTTATCACCCGCACCCCTTTGAAAATGTTTAAGTTACACACCATTCAACATCCCTATTCTTTCTCCCAACTCTTGAGACATGATATTTTGAAATAGGCGAGAGTGCAACGCACTCTAAATGGGAAAATAGCGCCATAACAGTACTCGCACCCCTTTGAAAATGCGTGATTTAAACATAATCTATGTTGTTTCCCTTCCACGCACCCCTTTGAAAATGTTTCAATTACACATTCCCAGCATCGCTTCTCTTTCGCAAACTGTTGAGATGTGATTTTTTGACATAAATCAACAATGTACAACGCATTCTTATCACCCGCACCCCTTTGAAAATGTTTAAGTTACACACCATTCAACATCCCTATTCTTTCTCCCAACTCTTGAGACATGATATTTTGAAATAGGCGAGAGTGCAACGCACTCTAAATGGGAATATAGCGCCATAACAGTAATCGCACCCCTTTCAAAATGCCTGATTTAAACATAATCTATGTCGATCACCTTTCCCGCACCCCTTTGAAATGTTTTCAATTATACATTCCCAGCATCGCTTCTCTTTCGCAAACTTTTGAGATGTGATTTTTTGACATACAACAGTAATGTGCAACGCATTCTTATCAACCGCACCCCTTTGAAAATGTTTAAATTACACACCATTCAACATTCCTATATTCTTTCTCCTAACTCTTGAGACATGACATTTTGAAATAGGCGAGAGTGCAACGCACTCTAAATGGGAAATAGCGCCATAACCATGATAACAGTATACTCGCACCCCTTTGAAAATGCGTGATTTTAAACATAATCTATGTCGTTTCCCTTCCCCGCACCAACTCGTGTTATGGTACATATGATGGTTTGGAGGTAAATTTACTAAAGTTTAATACCGTAAAGTGAACATTTTCGCGTGTATAATTTTTTCGCGATTATTTGCACACTTTGAACAATTTACGAATTTGAGCTTTTGCCCTTTGCCGCCCCCTCCCCCCCCCCCCCCCCACCACCACCACCCTCTGATAATAAGTGACTCTGGCTACGCTTCTGCACTCCAATCTAGAAATTTCTTTTTCCTTAAACTTCTACCTCTACCCTGGATCTTATGTTATGGTTTGAAGGTAAATTTACCTACGTTTAATACTATAGGGGTGAACAATTTTGCGTGTATACATTTTTCGCGCTTGGCACATTTTGAACAATTTCGTTTTTATTTTATTTTTGCGATTTGGAGCTTCCTTACATAGACCTACATACACAATGAATATATTTGCGCGCCTTTATTTGCGTGTTTGCTGAGATTTAGCACGAAAAGCGCAAAAATAAATGTAGCGCGAAAAAGAACACGTTGACACTTTCTGGAATCACAACAAAAACCATGAATAAACACATAACACTGCTCGCCAGAGCTATAATGTAGAACAGTAGTCTATGGTCACTATGCATAGTATACACTCTATCAAGGACAGTTTGCGTGAACTGTCAAACATCATTATATTAATACAGATCGGGTGGCAGGGGCATACAAAACCAGCAGCGAAAAGAGTTAAATCTTAAATACTTAATTGGGCTCATGGTGACTTTTATTTGTGAACCGGTGAGGCGATCCACAGAATCAACGAATGAGAATCAGACAAATTTGCTTGGAAACAACTCCTAATGAGTTCCGTTGTCGCGGGCTCGAGAGTCTTATTGAAGGTCTTCAATATCTTGGGCAACACACAGAACTCACTTCCTCAGCAGCGATGTTCCGCACTGGACCGGAAGTTCACAAGTCTGCCATAGTATCGTATCTCTTATTAATGTTCTCCGGTTCTCATTCAACAGGAATGATCTCGACTGATTATTGTCCTGTCATAGACAACGGACGATCCTCGTAATGCCGTATCTTTATTTATGTTCTCCGGCCTCATCCAACAGGGATGGGCTATAATTATAGTCTAGCCAAAGATACCAGAAGATTCACGCAGAATCGTCTCTTTCTTTTGAGTTTTCCGGCCTGGCCTTCTTGGCCTTCAGCAGGGCATCCGCCCTTCCGTCCCGTTTTCCAGCGTCCTATCTTCTGCCTTTTCTGTTTGTTTTGTTTTGCTTTCCCCCACGTGGTTCCGTCGCCACGACGCCCGCGTATTGTCGCATTGCGTATAGTGTTGCGTATTGTCGCATTGCGTAAAGTGTTGCGTATGATAGCCTTGGACCCTGACACTACCCCCCTCTTTTGGCGAATGCTATTTTTTAAGATAGCATTTGTCTATCCTAAGCGTATTTTATTCGTCATAAATATACAAAATAATATCTCAATGAACTAAAATATTGCGTCATTCGATAATCATTACAACCTTCGTTATCGAAACCCTCGTGTTTTTAAATATTATAGAGTTCATGATCTAAATGGAATATCTTTTAATTTTAATTGCGATCCAATAGCCTTTGGTGGTTAGAATATCGAGTTATTACGCCCTGCTTGGCATTTACTAATTACACATGGTATATTTACAAACTTTTTTCTGCGCCTCCAGTCGCATGGCATGCGCGCGCCAAATCCTAAGCGCACCGGATACGCGCCCAAATACTTGTCCCCTTTCCTTCTATTCCATTGAGCCCAACGCCTTAAATTGGACTTCAGCTCGACTCGCCTGACAACCCTGACCTCTGAAATCATGACAGGCTTGAACCTGTTACCCAACCTTATCTGTGACCTACAAAGTCCTGAAGGTTTCTTTTCCCTTACAATCTGCCTACCTATCCAATGAACTACATTTACCATCGCCCTTTCCGAACCATATCCAAACCTCACGCAACCGTCCCTCACAACTTTATTACCCCGACATTTCACCACTGGAATTCTACACAAAGCGTTTCTAATCGTTTCGCTTTCTTCAACAGTCTCTGCCACCACATAAGACACTTGATTTCTGTCAATCTTTACACCTATTTCAGAACAATGGAACTTCGTACTTACACTCCCAGAATCCACAACATCTTCCAGAATCCCTACTTGGTTTATTTGACTTTCAGTATTCCCTTTCACGGAAATATGACTAAAATCAACCACGGATTTCCTCGCATTTCCAGATTCCTGCCCAGCAACATCATAACACCCCATGACATTATTCAACTGTGACTCTGGAAAATGCACCTTTTCCTCCACATCATGCTGTTTCCCACTTGCATCAACATCACCATACAGTATTCCCAAGTCATTCAAACAAGTCATTTCCTCCAATACATTTACCTGTGACTCTCCAATTGTCCCATTAACCAAATTACGTTCCCGACTGTTCACAGTCACCTGCATATCCATGGGCAAATTTTCACTCACAACCTTTTCCGAACACCTACTCTCTGATAACTCACTCCCCAAATATTCTTCATTAACAACATCAACAATATCCTTACCATACCTTGGTTTAGGATCTTCATCATGTACAATCTGTACATTAAACCCATTACATAAAGTAACATACCTATCACCATCCATCGGCTTTTTATTAGCTTTCCGACCTTTCGTCATTCTACAACAATTCGTGGCGTTTGCCTGACTATTCACGACAATTTCTCTTGTATCAAAATTGAAATCAGCACGCCTTGTATTCACGGAAACCCCTGCGTTTGTTGTGGGGCGCTTTCCATATTTCCCTGGCCTTATTGTATTCGGCCGCTGTTTGCCGCCCTTATTTCCGTCTACCCGAAATCGTTCACATAACGCAATGTTTAGCGCAGAATAACTTACTTTCTCGTCAGTATTCAACTAAGCATAAATATCAAAAGCCTCACCGTTTAGACATTCCACTAGTTTTTGCAAATACGCTTCTTGCGGCCATTTGCGATACTGCGCTAGGCGTTCAAATCTGATCAAGTACGCCACAATATCATCGCGATTATCGTCAAAACTCGGCGATGTAATAATGCATTCCGATATTTTACGTTGAAATTTAATATTGGCTAATTCGAACCTAGCCGCCTCGATAGCTTTATCCAATTCCACCAAATGCTCAACTGATCTCATCGTTCCAAATATTTCAATCAAAATTAATAATACAAATATATTCCACTACACAAAATTTATCTCTTCCAAATAAAGAGATTTCCCGGACGAGCCCCCAATTGTCACGACCCGAGTTAGCTCGGACTTTATAATTAAACAATTCACTGTAATACCCAGACTTTTATAAACAACAATTTAATATAAATAAAACATAAAACATGAATAAACAACGCAACACATTTCACGCGCTCAGTGATCACTGATTTAGTTGGCTAATAAGTGCACTTATCGTTTGTATAATGTTCCGCCAGAAGTTCCGTTGTCGCGGGCTCGAGAGTCTTATTGAAGGTCTTCAATATCTTGGGCAACACACAGAAGTCACTTCCTCAGCAGCGATGTTCCGCACTGGACCGGAAGTTCACAAGTCTGCCATAGTATCGTATCTCTTATTAATGTTCTCCGGTTCTCATTCAACAGGAATGATCTCGACTGATTATTGTCCTGTCATAGACAACGGACGATCCTCGTAATTCCGTATCTTTATTTATGTTCTCCGGCCTCATCCAACAGGGATGGGCTATAATTATAGTCTAGCCAAAGATACCAGAAGATTCACGCAGAATCGTCTCTTTCTTTTGAGTTTTCCGGCCTGGCCTTCTTGGCCTTCAGCAGGGCATCCGCCCTTCCGTCCCGTTTTCCAGCGTCCTATCTTCTGCCTTTTCTGTTTGTTTTGTTTTGCTTTCCCCCGCGTGGTTCCGTCGCCACGACGCCCGCGTATTGTCGCATTGCGTATAGTGTTGCGTATTGTCGCATTGCGTAAAGTGTTGCGTATGATAGCCTTGGACCCTGACACCCGCCCCTCTTTATTTATCATTATTAGTCCAAAATTATAAAACATGACATTTGATGAACCACATTTGACCCGATTTAACCCACATAATACCACATGACCCACAGCAAAGCAATGATAATTAATAACATAAGATCCTAAATTACTAATAACTAGCGGGCGCGGAACCGCTAGAAGATTTCACGGGGAGGTAAGTAAACAAAGCGTAAGTAAATTTGATACAATATCAAGAACATGTCCTACATGTATACATAATCCAGACGGTCCCTAAATAATCCGAATATCGCAGGTGCTTTTGATAATCCAGGTATACATGTGCCTTAAAGTAGGTAGGCCTACCGTTGTCTTTCCAGATACCTATGTAGGCCTCCCATGTGACCTGAAATGCAGGTACCCGTAGCCCATTATATCCAGGGACCCCATAGGCTTAAGCCCTACCCCTAATCCAGTTACCACAGGTGCCCTTAATGGCACCGGATACCACATAATCCAGGTACTGCAGTGTACCAGTATATCGAGATACCCAGGTGCCCTTACTTTATCATTCAAGTAACTTGAATTAATCGCGGGTGCCGAAGATAGTGGGCAGTAATAGTTCATCACAATAGGCAGAGGTGAGTAATATCAAAGCGTTATAAATGTTTATATAAATATCAAGAGTATGTCCTTATTCAGGTACCCAGGGCAGGTACTTAAAGTGCCCTTGATATAATGTAAGTGACATGGTACCTTTAAATGCGCCTAGGCCCAATGGGTTCTTAAATAATACAGATACCCATGTTCCTAATCCAAGTACTCCACGTGTTCTTAATACACCGGTTGCCCATAGGCCTAGGCCCTACCCCTCACAGATGGCTTTAATAACCCAGGTACCGCATTTGCCGGCATTATATCCATACCAATGTACCCGTATTATATCCAGTGTTAATGGAAAGCGCAGGTATAGGTGCCGAAGCTATAATAGCGGGTGGTTAGTCACATCAAAACGTATAGAGATGAGGGTATTGTAAAACAGCAAGAGTATGTCGTTAATACTCCATGTATCCTAGGTGCCCTTAATATTGACATTGGTACCACAGTGCCCTTACTAATCCATATATACCATGTGCCCTTAATAAATCCATGTATGCCATGCATGTATAACACATGGTGCCCTTGATCATTCAGGTACCACCCCATGTACTTTAATAATCAAGGTTGTGTATATGTGATCCAATATAGGACCTCCATGGACTATGTGGTTTATCTTGAATCGAATATTAAGGGCACCCGTGATAACTGTGTATGCGGCTATTAGGGCCTACGTGGATTAATAAGGACAACCATTCAGGTGTAGGAATACCTAACATATTCAGAGCATCTGGATAGCTTTAATATCCCCTCCCACAGTTACCCACTGTCAGCTCATGTCCCTACCCATTTTGTACCCCAAATAATACAAAAGTTGTATTTTAATGTCAAAACTGAAAGTAACTTAAAATTAGCTTTAACATGTCTCCCCCGATTCTTTTATTGCCCCGCCACCCCGTTTTACTCCTTTAAAATGTTGATGCTGGTGCTGCCACTGCCCATGCACATACTGTATCCAGGTAATAGGCCTACGTTCTGAGCGTTATATATGGGTTCTATAGTTTTATATTCGTCGTTTAGTTTTATGGTCGGCGGAGTCTATCATCAAGATCACTTTGTACCATTCTATGCTTGTACTTAAACACTATGTGTGCCATCCGGGGTTTTTTTTGGCCTATTTACTTAAATACATTATTCCTCCAATAGGCATGTAGGGCCTAAACGTATGCAGTTCCTTTGTCATGTTTGTTGTGTTCTAAATAATGCCTCCCGAGATTCATGACCAGCCATGGGGTTACAACTGCATGAGTGACTCCATCAAATGTATTTTCCTTCAGCCACTTTAGTCACTTTGATACATCCACGTCGGTTTATCCTGGATACGGTTTGCGCCTTGCTCCCAGTTTCTTTATTAAAATAAAGGTCTTGGCTTTATGATTAATGTTTGTGTCTTGCTCTCGTTACATTTTATTGTACTGTACGGTATGCACCGCGGAGTAACCGTATACGGAGTGCCTGCTTTCACTGCATGCCCCGTTTACAATGTACAGTTTGCGCCACAAACACGTACACACTTTGTCTGCGTCATTACGTGTGCGCCAAATCGCGTGCGCCATGTTAAACGCGGTCGCGCAGCAACAACATACGGTTGGTATGGTACCGCCAGTTTCTTTATCGTTAGCAAACTCCGCGTTCAGTCTATGTTATTAATGTGAAAGTGTCATTTTAAGATCTGCGTAAGAGTTTTTGTTTACATTTAGAAAAAGTCGTAACATATTTTAATTTGTTGGACGTATAGTCCCGTATAAATGCTTGATACTATGCGTTCTTTAAGAATAACAAACAGCCGCATATTCAGAAATGTAGCTATATCCCTGAAGAAAATATTTTGGGTGAAGACCATAATTATGTCATCACTCACTCCGAAAACCATAATATTTGTTCGTACAGTAGCTGCTACCCGAGTAAAAGAAATTCAACATTTCGGATTATCATCTGTGATCCTTTCTGCGCATGTCTGAAAACGGGAAAAAACGGGCATTGAACTATATAATTAGCTCGTGTATTAGAGGCCTAATTCCCACGCTTTTTAAGTTGAAGAGGGACGCGAGTGTAAAATTATTATTGAACTATCTAATCAGGCGAGGGACCGAAACTTAGTATATAGATACCAAAGAACATTTTGTATTTCATTTATCCCGATTGAAAGTATGACATTCAAGGACCGTTTTCAGTGTAAAAATGCCATTTGTTTTTCTTCCCACTTCAACCACAATCTCATTCCCTATATATGACTATGCTATTCATTGACCCCTAGTTCCGGTGCCTTCTAGAGATTATGGTTTGTGCTCTAACTTAATTGCTAGCAAGATCACATCATGCACACAGCGGGAACTGTGCAAATAGCATAGTGTGTGATTAGGTCAGCCAAACGTCAAGTGATTCAGTTGGTTCAGAGATGCCATTACTACACTCTTGACACACACAACCCTGTCAGCCAATCACAGCAGCACATAGCGGGTATTGCTAGATATCCAGAAATAACTCACATATTAGTATATTGTTAAACTCGAAGTTATATAGTCCGTCATCACTATGCCACAGAATCTCTCAATGATTGGAGTAAACCAAAACTAATTATGTCCTATTAATACAAAACGGCAATTTACCTGCGCAGAATGATACAATATAAATTGCCACTGTTTTTTGTAATAACCAGGAGTATACAGGGTGACCCAAAAATGTTAACACTCCGGGCACATAAGATATTATAAAAGGACAGGAACACACAGGTCTATTATGAAAGCTGAGTAAATAAGCTTTCATTTACATTTTATTGCGTTCCAATTGGTTATTTAGAACGGGGGATATGCTTCAGCAAACATGAGGAAGCAAAATCGGCTTTACTTTACTTTATGATTTGAAATGCATAATCACCTGATTTAATGTGTCTATATGGTGACACATATAATTGACAAGTGAAAACCAGACCATAATTGGTTAGTTGATAGTTGCACATGTTAAAATGTACTTTGTGATTTAAACCATTAAATCATAACCCGACCTTTAAAGGTTACCCCCATTCTAGTGTGTCTGTAGTTTTCAGTCCATAATGACACATAGTAATAAAATCAGACGACACTTGGTCGTTTACGCTCAATTGTTATCCGCAGATAAACAATTATAAAAATTCATTGCATGACATCCAAATTAAAACCATTTAATGTATGTCCAAGAAAGGTTTAGGGCGATTGAATTTGACCAGGTAGTACCTGAGGAGGTAACAACCGAGCATTCTTTTCCAACCGCAATGGTACCAAGATAAAAAAAAAATCATTGCATGACATCCAAAATCAAATCAAATAAGGTATTTCCAAGAAAAGTTTAGGGCGATTCAATTTAACCAGGTAGTACCTGAGGAAGTTATAAACCAAACATACTTTTCCAACCACAATGGTATCCAAGATAAACTGTTTACTAAAAAAGCCAGGACAAGTATCACGGAACCTAACCCCTCTCCTAGGTTTCCTCGGAAGAGGTTATTAATAAACATCCATTTATCCAATATATATATTGTTCTCTGAAAAGTGAATATGAAGTTGACCTAAAACAATTATGAAGTGACTCGGGTGATCAAAAAGTGTATACCAAACTGCACTGCGAGTAAAAAAACAACGACCTCTTGTAACGAGGGTGGATGGGTGGGGAATTTTTGATCCTTCTGGTTTGCAATCAGAATACGATATGACTCGCCGAGGAAACAAGGAAATAGGGGGCCAAACCGGACGCGATATGCTTGACTGGACAACAAAGCAAATTTCGCGGGCTGGCGAATCCCAACTCGGGATTGGTTTAAAAACATGAACCACGGCCGTCTGCAAAAGCCGAAAAACAAAAACCTGCCGGCAACCCTAGTGCGTGAGCAACTCAGAATTATTTAGCAAAACAAATATTTTATTATGGTTACTACTTATTTATCTATATTCATTTCGTTCAATTTCAATTTGATTTACTTTACTTTTTATTTAATTTACTTATTTCTGTTATTTCTATTTGCTAAGTCACAATCGCGCCGGCAACGTTTATATCCCATTTGTGAAGTTTGTCACAGTACTCGACAGATACATATGATCAAGTTTATCAGCAACAGATTAACCCATCAACTTACTTGTACAAGTCACACCATCTCCTTTAAAGCCAGTATCACACGAGCAACTGAATCCACGATCATTGTTAGTGCAGGTAGCGTTGAGATGACAATTATCAGTTTCGGTATCACACTCATCAATATCTGTTAGCATAATAAGTAAGATAACAGATGACGAGTCTAAAGAAGTAGGGACAAAAGATTTCTTCGCTCCCTAAGCGTATCATATTTGCATTTAGATATGTGGATCCGTCTAATGACCCGGATATCGATATCTATAAGCTGGTCTTTTGTTTTATATAAAATACTAAGTAAGTATTCAACAACCACCAAGAAAAAAATGCACAAACATTGACTCTTGGGGAACTCTTGGAATTAGGTGTGTTTATTGGGTAGTTTGAAATATTGACATGATGGCTTTTCATAACAATGATGATGTTAGGCCCCTGCCACTCTATTGTTCGAATCGCCGAAAGCATGGACGGTCATGAATATACAATGAATAATCATATCGATGAATATACGTCATTTGTGAAGTCGAAAATGAAAAGTACCAGACCATAGTGGACACGAACGGCCGTAATCTTTGAATCTTCGTTGATTTCAATATTATGTCGGAGTGTTTTACCTAATTTCATACTGACACGACCTATATACTTATTGATGATGTGCTGTGTGTACGGTCTGTCTACGAGCTTTATTTACATACAATTCTCTATTCAAAATATACATTAAAGAGCATGTTGTTTGTATAATACGCTGTACGAAACTTTTCATAGATATTTGTTGCTTCTTATTTTATTGGTGATTTTTATGTCATCGATAGTGATACAATAACTGGTATAATCAATGTATTGAAACAGTAAGCTATCCAAGCTATTCAATACATCCGTTAAATGAACAAATTAGTTTATCGTCGGATGTATGAAGCGATATTGCATGGACGGCAATAAGAAGACTACGGACGAACCTTATGGATTGGATGATATTGAAGAAGGAACAAGTGGATTAGAGTGTGAAATTGTTTGTTTTCAAGCGCGATGTAACGCTAGGGGATGTGAAGGGTATTATTATAGTTGGTTGCAAACATGCAGCCCTTTTTCTGTTGTGACCATGTTCAAAGCGTAATACGGAAGTGCTATTTGGTGGAGTAAAATAATGCGGGTTTGAGCTTACCAACGTGCGCATCCGATTGGCTCGATTGTATAGCGTTGGCGTCAAGTTACCGCTCTCACGCTCATTATTTATCTCGCGCGCGTAGGGAAAATGTACTTCTCTGATGGCGAATGGAGAGTAAATATAAGGAGGACAAGGTCGGAATGACTAGCACTAACAGGGAACCGTATAGGAGAATACAGAGAGGATAGAAATATAGTAGGTCTTTCAGAAAATATCATTGAACATGTTGAATGTGAGGATTGTTTTCTTCTTTTCGATCTTCACTTTTCACTTATTTGTTCTTCCTTTTCAACTCTCTACGAAATAATTATTTTCCTTCCTCTACTTCTTTCCTACCCGTCGACCTTCATTTTTCTCTTTCTTTTTGCATCCCTTTTATAGTACAAATACCGTATTAACTCATTTTAACTTGGATCCCTTTCCCCTCAATATTGTCAAAAGCTTGTAGCTCAATATAGCCCCTCAGCATGTATACAGTAATACTTCCTATGTATAACTTTTAAATAGTTTTCTCTAAACATGTGCAGGGGCCAAACACACATATATCACACTATTGCAAAGTGCTTTTGCCCTGAATATGTGTAAAGCAGAACTTCCTATGCATAGTGTTACTGTATGCAGGAAAACCTGCTTTATGATTACCGGTATTTCCTAAGTTTTAAATTCTCAATTTAAATGGTCTATTGGCCATCAACATAGTTCTGGGAAGGAATATTTCAAAGTCCCCCAGCATATAAAACAAAATGCATTTTGAGGTCACTATAGGGGTTTTATCTTAATCCAAAATATCTATATCTTACCTGTTTCACAATTGAGGCCGGTAGATCCCGGTCGACAAACACAGGTATAGGTAAATGCCCCTTCTTCACATGTTCCTCCATTGAAGCAGGGACCAGGTAAACAGTCATTCACATCTAGCATGGAAATAAAAACAAATTCACACTTTAAAAATATCAATATCAATATCAAAAAAGAGGTCATTCTTAAAGGGTGTGTTTTCGGCATTCTGATGAACATAATCTCTTTTCCCCTTTAAGATAATTCAATGGATCTGTGTGGTTTTTTGGGAGTTTGTGTTTGTTTAAATCTGGTACTGTTGCGAATTACATTTCATTACGACTTCATCCCCTTCAAAGTTTTATACTATCCGTACCCCCGATTTGCAATCTTTTCGAGGGTAATATATTTTTCCCTCCTACATTATTTCACACCACCTGTATATATATTGCCGGGCACTTATTACCCTACTGTCACTCTCTCAAATCTCAAGGCTTGGTATCGTTCCTTGAATAATTTCCTAAAGTAAAGTGGTTGTGTTAAAAAAATCAAACTTTGAACTTAACTTTGTTATAAAACTAGGGATATTTCAAATTTTGTAAAATCAAAAGTTCAAATTTCGAAAAGAAATCACAATGTAATATCGCTGGATCAGATTTTAGTTTTAAAAAAGGAGCCCAATGGGGCTGAAAGTCAACATGTTGCAAATCATCAAGTCATATGGCAAACCTGGCAATCCTCAAGGTTCTCCCGGCATGCGGTAATTGGTGTTGGATCGACCTGTTATTGGGTGGAACTAAGGGCCCAACACGCAACTTTTGAAAGTGCTTGTGTTAAGAAATTAAATATTTAAATTCATTTAAAAAACTAGTGCTTATTTAGATTTTGTAAAATTAAAAGTTAAAATCTCGAGAGAAGTTACCGGCGCACCACATTTAATCACTCTGTGTGTAATGGTAGTAGGTTCCGGCATAAAATAAATAATTGTGGTCCTTTGGGAATCAGTTTGGCTTGAGGTTAGCATTTAAATTAACATGAAATATAAACTCTTGTGCTTTTATCAGGATATCGCAAAATTTTGATTTTCAATTTTACCGAAAATGCATTACGTGGATTTCAAGACATAAAGTATTTATGTAAAGATATCATTATACAACATACAGCAACCCTCTGTTGCCATGGTAACGAGCCTATCTTGTTCTTGCTCAAAAAATCCTCTTAATTATACTGATTTCAGCAACAAAGTTTGACAGAATCCTACACCAAGGCGGTAGATTTTTTTGCCCAAACTGACTTCATGAATGAGTTGTCCTTTCTCTGGTCTAACAACCAACCGATTTAAATATATCAGTGTTGCCATATTGATAATAATAATAATAATAACTGAGATTTATAGAGCGCCTAATAGCAGAGGCCTCAAAGCGCTTTACATTTAAAAAACAATAAACAAGATATTATACATAAATCATTTAAAAACAAGAAAAACTGGCATAATAAAAACATGATAAAACATACACAAGCAGAAAAAAATAGCAACCCTGTTGCCATGTTCAAATATCACATTTTGCGGAAGTTGAAAAAGTCAGATAATACTAACCGACTTGAGGTTGCTACAGTTCCCTTCGAGGTGATTTGTTTTTCTTTGTGCTTTGTCTTTATAACAAAGACATACTGCCTTTTAAGTTTATTCAAGATCAAAATGGGGAAACCCGGTTCACACGATCCGATTTAAGGGAAATTGCATAGCTGGGAATAAAAAGGGGGTTACCGTGCACCCCAATAGTCCCCCGACTTCATTTTATAGTCCTAAAACATATTCAGTATGTTACCAAAAATGATTTTGGAATGCCTTCGGGTTATTCAAAATGACATCGAAAATGGCCGCCTAAAGGTCAAATGTCCTAAAATGACATATTTTAATCAAAATCGGATCAAAATGTATGGTGAAAGTATAGTTTTAATAGTGTGATTTTGGAGGTAAAACTTTCTTTGGCACGTTGTGGTCTAAAAATAAAAATAATAAATGAGATATTAAAAAAAATAAAAAAATATCCTTATTAGGATTATAATAAAACTAGTATGACAACATTAGACAACATATATCTTTTCCAAACCAAAAAATGGGTCAAAAAACGTGGTTTTTTTTAAATTTTCCTCAAAATGGTCAATTTCGTGATTATATTTGGTTTCATTGGACCCGTTTCTTCAAAAAAATCTTAATATAGGTTTTCCCAGTTAGTTTAACACTTTTTTCATTATATTTCATATCTCGTTAAGTTAGAATTCGTCCCCAAAATCTGACTTACGCATTTTGTTAGGTACATTTCGTCAATGAGCATTATATTTCAAAGTATGACCATTTCATTTAATTCATTGGTCATTTCTTTCGTCAAGGAAAGATTGAATTCCTATCACCTGATGGGTAGCGGGTCTATGCACAAATATAATTCGTCTTTGTTCATTATTTTTAATACTTTTATCACATATATTCGTCAGGTGTTAGAAGAATACATGTAGGCCTACATTGCAGGTTAGATATAGGTCTATATTGAAACAAAACTGAAAACGTGGATATTGTTTTTGCATGGTTTTACCATCTAAAGATACCATACCAAAGTGCAAACAACTTGCACAAAGTCCCATTAAGTCATTCAAGAAAATTGGTGATATAAATCATATGAAATAAAAGAAAAAAAGAACGAACAAGAAAGAAAGAAAGAAAGAAGAAAAAAAAAAATATATATATATATAACGTATAGGCCTATAGCTGGATTTTACATGCTTCTAGGCAGGACGTTCCACATGGGACGAAATAAAGTGAACTGAATATGAAACTATTTGATCAAAGACGAAATAAATGTAAACATTAGTAGGTTACCGCTGTATCAGACGAAATGGAAGTGTGTTAGGACGAAATAAAATGAAAATTAAATGAAATTCATTGCGCAAAATATGAATATACTTGACCAAAGACGAAATTTACTTTAACAAATGCAACCTTCAACACTTTGGGACGAATTAAAACTTAACGAGATATGAAATATATTGAATAAAGTGTTAAACTAACTGGGAAAACCTATACTTTTATATAGATTTAATGTAGCAGCAGTTTTACGGCGGCTATGCTGAGGATACACCCCCCCCCCCCCCTTAACATCAACTTAACCATCTGGCAGCCATTTTGGAAAGTGATACAGAATCAGAATTGTCACAGAGGTGGGTCTTATATCTAAATGCAATAGCTTAGCAGTTTAGAACATACTATTTGGTGAATGTGATGCAAAATACCCCCTCGAATAAACTTTTTTTTAAATTACAACGGCCGTTTTGTATTTAAAGTATGTAAATAAGCAAAAAAGCTGCATATGAGCTCTTAGGGGTGTAACACTTACATCCCATTGTTTAAAACTATATTCTGAGCATACATGTTGGGTTAATATATGCCAATCTATGGAATGTTAACATTAAAGTATGTTAATACAAAGCAAAAATACTAGATAGTAGTTACCTTGTACATCCAATTGTTAAAACTATATTTCATCATATATTTTGGTTGATATTATCCTATTTTATGGAATTGACCCATTTTGGCGCCCATTGTTTGGCAGCCATATTGGATTTGAAGTATGTTAAATATTCAAAAATACTGGATATGAGTTACTAGTGGTACTATACTTACATCTCATTGTTATAAAACTATATTTTCATCATATATTTTGGTTAATATTATGCTGTTTTCTTGAATTTTGACCAATTTGGGCCATCATTCTGGCGGCCATTTTGTATTTAAGTATGTAGATAAAGCAAAAAAGCTGCATATGAGCTCTTCAATTTCAGTTTCAGTTTTATTTGTTTTCATCTCGGTAAACATATACAATAACAGTTATTCATTAGGTTTACAGCCCTTAATAGTTTTGGTATTTAGCCAGTGACAGTTTGACAGCTAGAATCGTTGATACCGATCAGTCTAGCTGTCATAATATTGACCAGCAAATAACAGCTGAATTTTGTTTACTACTGTCTGGGGTTTGACCTGATTTGACCAAAGACTGTATTGACATTCACTGGGCAAAAGACCTCCATCATAATTATATACAAGGCCAACCTGTTATCAAACAACGCACTAGCTCAGTTTTAATGTGTACCGTAAAACTGGGTGGATAGGGACAATTTCAGCACTCTCTAGATTGAAGATTTTTCCATGTTGCCTCACGAGCCAAACTTTTTAGCACATATTATTATGTCCACCTATATTAAATGCCTTTCAACTGCCACTATTAAAAATTATTGATATGTAACAATTCAGTATCAAATGTTCATCTTTTCTACAAATATGGAGATAAATATCATGTGTCATTAAATGTGTCATTAAATGTGAAAAATACTAATGAACAAAATAGCACCCTCATCACTCGGAATATTAGCATGACGTATACTAGTATCTGGCACACTTTTGAAGTTGGTTTATGACATCTATTACAGTTATCAGTTTTAACAAGAAATATGATCATTTCTGGTCAACAATGGCAAAATAACAGCTCAAAAATTGAAGCTTTCAATCCGCAAGCGTTTATAGAATTGAGTCAATAGGGACATATATACACTTATCCAGACCATAATTGTTTTCTTGTACCCAAATGAGTCAAACTTTTGAGATGATATTATGTCCACATAATAAGCATTTAAACTGATTTTACAAATTTTACGTAAAAAATGCCAAAAAGCTTGAAATGTAAAATCCTTTCAGAATTTTCCAATGTCAAAGAGTATGTTGAAGAACCTTAAAAGCTAGATCCTGGTGCATTTCCAGCTCATTTGCTCAAATTATGCAGTTAGGAGCAGGAAAGTTTTACCACACCATTTGTTCAGTGTGTTTTTTCGGACACCTTTATTTCAATACCCTGGCTCCACATTTGTTCTTTCACATCAGCTAAACCATTTCCTGAACACTATTATATTGCTCTTTAAACATTTGGAGAAAATAAAATAATACATCAAATACAAAACAAATGAGATTTCAAACACTTTTCCCATTTGTGTCCCTATTCACCACCATGTCCCTATTCACCCCGTTTTACGGTAGTCTACCTGGGGAAGGGGAGTGGATTTTTTTTTTTTTTTTGGGGGGGGGTTGGAGAAAAACGAACATGAACCACTATCCCGTTAAAAAACAAACACCCATGGGTTTTGGGAAAACTATTGCCATATTTGTTCATATTTCCTTTTCATCAAATGAATGAATAAATAGGCCTTGTGAGCGTAAAATAAACTAAATAGCACCTCGTCCTTTTTTATTTTTGTGTGCAAATGTCACTAAATATGTGTATACTTAAGTATTATATGCAATTTCCAAACTTCCAACATGTGTAGGCAAACAGAAATAATTTGGGATTTTTTAGTCAATATTGGGGCAAAAGGATTAAAAAATATCCTGATCATCATACAATAATATACTTTCAACATTTTCTAAGCCATTATAAAAAATACCAGATGTTAAAACACAAAAGTCACAAACTAGCATATTTTGGGTACACTTCTATAAAGTAAAAAAGTAAAGACTCGTGCCGAGCAAAGCTCGCGCGCGGAGTGCCCATCTCTCTTTCATTAGCGTTTAGGCCAGACTCCCCATGTAATACTTGGCTGTGGGGGGTTCGCCACTCCTCCCGCACAGCGAGTCTGTTTTACTTCCCAACATGAATTAATGCCGGTACCCAATTATACACCTGGGTGAAGCGTGGCAAGTGCGGTAAAGTGCCTTGCCCAAGGACACAACACGTTGGCACCAACGGGGCTCGAACCCACAATCTTTGCATTGTGGAGCGAGGGTGATATCCGCTGGACCACACGCGCCCGACTGAGCTTCTATACTTCTATAGACATCCTTAATTAAGAATGACAGCTCTAGCCAAATTGCGCACACGACCAAGCCCAAGGGATCTTTGTGGTCACATTACTGTGTCCCCAAAGAAAGTTCAATGTTATGGCAAGTAGAAATTCATTGGTAATATACTACATATACGCCACTCCTCCCGCACAGCGAGTCTGTTTTACTTCCCAACATGAATTAATGCCGGTACCCAATTATACACCTGCGTGAAGCGTGGCAAGTGCGGTAAAGTGCCTTGCCCAAGGACACAACACGTTGGCACCAACGGGGCTCGAACCCACAATCTTTGCATTGTGGAGCGAGGGTGATATCCGCTGGACCACACGCGCCCGACTGAGCTTCTATACTTCTATAGACATCCTTAATTAAGAATGACAGCTCTAGCCAAATTGCGCACACGACCAAGCCCAAGGGATCTTTGTGGTCACATTACTGTGTCCCCAAAGAAAGTTCAATGTTATGGCAAGTAGAAATTCATTGGTAATATACTACAGTACATGAAGCTAGAGTTCCTACAATCAGGGACAATATTGTTGGAACATTTTTATGTGTGTGATTAAAAACTCTCCCTCCCCACTGCATCAATGTTGAAACATGATTTTTGGGCTACGGGATACTTCCCAGTGGGGTAAGTTATTTGGATCGAGGAAAGGCTTTAAAGGGACATTAAGTGGTGTTGAAAAGTTTAAATGTTCAAAAATTTACTTCAGAATTCAAGATGAACATTACAAATCGCCATTATTGTTGTTTCTACTAACAAAAAACACAGCAAAACTAGATTAAAACAATATCATCGCTATTTATTGAAAAACGCCCTCTATGCAAATATGGTTCGCGTTATGTATCACGCGTACTGCACGGGGATACTGTCGGACGTAAAATGCTGGTCCCGCGGACCAGCATTTTTTGAATCGACGTTTTCTGGTACAAAGAGAGCTGATTTTTTAAAATCCTTATAGATGTAAGTTTATACATGTAATACAATTATAAAAATAAACTAATCTCAGTTTTTATCATAATTGAGGGCGCTGCCTCCAACACATCTCTTAGTGTCCCTTTAAGCTTTCTGTCTTTGACGGCTGTTTCAATAGTGTGAATTTTGCGGAAACAGGGACACCCAACGTGTTCAAACTAACTATCTACAGTGATATCTATGACCATGATTGAATAAGTCTACTAGGTTCATAATGTACCATAGAGGTTTTATAAGTCTGTAAGGTGTCATACAACATTGCTAGTAGTTATTTTCTTTCAAACCAATCTCATTCACTTTGAGGTGCCTTTGGTGCCTATACTTTTTTGAACCCACACGAACAAATATGTTATTGAAAAGCAATTACTTTATTTCCAATAAATATTGGCTTTTTATTTAGGCCCATGCCAGAAAGAAGTTGTGCATACTGATTATATTATTGATTTAGAAATTGTTACGTTGAAAAAACTTTAGGTTCAAAAAAGCATATCGAATAGTTACATAAAACATATCAGATTTCTCGTACGCGTATCCTGACACCGACGTCCATAACTCTAAACGTTCTTAGTCCCTCGCATGCCTCCCGCTTGCCTTTTCGTACACCATCCCCCAACCAATTGATTGGCCCATTAGAGCTCTCTGTTGAGAGTTACCTGTTTGATTTGTAATCACTCAGTTCATTAACTTTGTTAATTAATTCTGTTGGGCTATTGTTCACATTTGCTCTTTATATACACAAAAAAACCAATTGAACAAAAGTATTAAAGTTTCTGACTGTTTGCTTTCATTTTCGGCTATTTTAAGTCCCCAAAGCATGTGAATCCCGACCGACCTACCCTATTTGTTTTTGTCATGTTAGGCCAATCAAACACCTTTTTTTAGGCCTGATGTGTATATTTTGGAGGTATTTATGCATACAATTATAATTGATCGATTTGTTACATGTCATGTCTAAAGTTTGATTATCGATGGATAATCGAACTTTAGACATGTAAATTTGTTGGAAGTTAAACTCTATACTTTTCAGTACACTTATCGATTCCATTCTGTAAACGAGATAGCCCTCCTCGTATGGCCACTAAAACCAGCCTATCCAGGGAAATACTAAGATAGAATATCATAGTCTGAGTACGGGCGGTTCTCCGGGTTGATAGCAGTTTTCTAGGCTTAGTAAGATAGAGTAGTTCTAAAGGCAGGACTATAATCGGGATGAATCTATTCTATATCATACACAGGATTTCAATCATTTAAACATAAACTAGAAATTGCAATATATTTATATCATATCAGTGTACACGAATTGTATGGCAACATTCATGTACCGGTAATTGCTGCTGAACGTTTTGAAACATTTATATTAATTGTTACCATGGTTACATTAACATTAATTTAGGGCTTTCGAGGTAATGCATGAAGTAGACGGATTTTCAATAAATCACACGAAAGAGAGAAAAACCTGACCATCCATCAAAAACAATGTCTCCTTTATCAGTGTTTATAGACAAAACAACAACAAAACGGACCTCCTATGTTTGGTCGGTCGGTTTGTAGGCGGTTTGTTTGTTATTTTACCTTATATTCACTTGAAAAAGATTTAAAACACATAAAAAATGAAATAAGGAAGGGTTAAAAAGTTGCCATTTATTACAAGCAAAACAATTCCACAAGGGTCGAATTATTCATTTGCATGTGAATATTTATTTATTTCTCTTTTATTTCAATTTGTTTGTTTAGTGAGAAGAGTTACATCACTTGAGTTTGAGATCGGATGTGTAGTACCATACACAAACTGTCAATATCTATAAATATTTGTAATGAAACGTCAAATATTAAACAACTAGATCTTTTGCTGAACACATCATTTTTTATTTAGAGTTTCAAAGAGATCACATGTGCCAAATTAGGATCTGCCATTTTGACTGCAAATTATTAGGTAATTGTAATATCTATTAGATAAATGTAAATTGTATATGCTATTGCATCATTGCATGTAGAAGTGAGAACAAGTAATACGACCAATCAACTTTTTTCTAAATAAATACTACTCATCAGTTATCATAATTATACTCCATTGTTTTATTTATCATCAAGCAATTGAGGGGATGATAAATCTTTAGGTTTTGACCTGAAATTAATGTCCAGATATTCAAATGTCTGCCTTTCTATTTATCAGCGCATATTTTGGCTAATTAACTCAAATGCACACACTTTTCTATATTTTGTTTTGATTTTTAATGTGTGGATATTTGTTCATTCTCATGCCTGATAAAGACTGTGATTGCAAACGAATGCTTTCATATACATGTATCCTCAATAGTTCTGCTTTATAAAAGCTTTATGTGATAACAATCTCTTAGATTATAAATTTATTCTCAATGTGTACATTTGAACGCAATTAAATAAAACTGAATTCATTATCATCAATTTTAATTGTTTCTATTAACAAAGTTCATTTGTAATTGAATCTCTTGAGAGCAGTTGAGACAAATTTTAATATCATCAGATCATCAAAATGAAAATAGATAAACCTGTTTTGAAAAAATTAATGTCATTGTTTAGTCTGTAAAACATGTTTTGTAGTACAGTAGAATGATATTTATATCAACAACTTATATTGGTCACAATTATATAATTAGCTCTGACCATGGGTCCACATGGATCTACCAAGTTGTAGACATGCCTCATGTCTGAACAGGATATTTAGTGTAGTTTTATAAGCTATAAAACATCTGTTTTATTTATCAAGCCATTTCCATGGGAAATAGGAATGGTTTAACAGACTTTTGAAATAAATAACAATATTTTTTTGTAATCTGGTAATAAGGCAAAGTACATGTATTAGGCCAAGTAAAATAATAAAGCAGTTCCTCGTCCCCTCGCGCATCATTTTTCAAAATTTCTATAATTATATTTTATTTATTTATTCTTTCCATAACCTTTTAAAAATATTTAAAAAGCTGATATCTTCGTAATACTATGAGCATTCTAAATCAGGTTTTGTGTCCCCCCCCCCCCCGAACCAGGAAATAAAAAGAGTTTACAAAAGCCTCGTCCTCTTTAAGTTTTATACGCGCAATCAATCATGCAATCCACGCTGGTATAAATGGTGATTTTGCATCGTTTACTAAACTAGTTTTTATTTTTAATTGGCCTTAAACAAAAATAATATGTTTTCTTCGCCTGACTTTTTTATTTAAAGTGGTGAGGGGCCTTTACTATTTGTTAATTGTCAAAAATTGTTTTATTCGTAGGTCTAGTATGTGTACTTTAACATTTCCCATGTTGAAGTATTGTCCTATCATGAATTTCTCATTTAAAAATTATAGTTTTCCTTTGGTTTGTTTTTTCTTCCCAGCTATAGTCTAACTCAAGTAACTCTAGCCTGGGAACATTGTGTGGAACTGGAATTTGTTTAATATTTCAAAATAATACCACAAGCATGTGCTTTGGCCCTGTGTGGTGTACTAGTAAGATCCATCTTGCTAGTCAAATTGCTTGGGTCAATGTCATGACCATGGATTGCTCTATGGCTGTAAAATAGCCTTGACTGGTTAAACCAGGAAGGTGATAACGATCAAATTGGCGCAATAAATCAGGTGAAAAGAAAAAGTGAGGCTAAATTTATGACCGGCGAAATGGGTATTTTCGCCGGTGAAACTGACTCAATTTGCTTAAGGGCTGTAAACCTAATGTCATAAATACAAATATACAGGATATGTGGGTGCCAGTCTGAAACGCAGAGCGTGAGGAAGATGGCACCCAATTATATAATAATTACAAATAAATAAATAATAGTATAATACATAATATCAATAAAAGGGAGTAATACAAAATAATTTATACGGATCGTTGATACAGTGTATAGGGTGTTTGTACAATGAGATTACTATAATAATAAGCTATACACTGAATGTGTGAATACATACATTCTGAGCATACATGGGTTAATATATGCCAATAGAATGTTAGCATTTTCGGCCGCCATATTGGATTTAAGCGCCGTGCCGCCTTATGATTTAGAGCAGATTTTAGTTTTAAACATCCCAATGGGGCTAAAAGTCAACATATGTGGCAAGGCACATGTCAGACTGCCTTTCGGGTCGTCCTGACAGGTGATACAGGTTGTTTACACAATTCATATCACGTTCACACGCAAATACAAGCTTCATGGCCAGTTCAATAATATCTCAAGCTATACAGGTAACTGGAATGTAATGTATAACTGTTCATTGATCATCATTTATATTGCCCCCATGGGCGTCCCATAGGTGATTTATTCATTCATTCATTCATTCATTCATTCATTCATAAGATTTATTTACACAGTCCAACAACATACAAATATAACAATATAACAAAATATAACATCAAGAAAACAATTTATATTCAGGAATGGTATGATATCATGAAAGAGATAAATCTAGACGATATATAGTGAAAAGAATGATACAAAGGATAAGCTAATAATATATATAAAATATCAGGCGATGAGAGTGGGCCAGAGAGGTGATGTTGGAAAGTGTGCGGAGAAGCCATTAAGCCTGGAAGGCTTTAAGTTTGGCTCCACCGCTGTGAATATCAAGAATTAAAAAACAACGTATACTACTATAGGAGGTTGTTATGATAAGTAGGGAGATGGTTTGATGAAGTGAAAAGAGTACAATGACAGTGGGCCGGAAATGTAGGTAACCGTAACGACATAACAAAATATGAACAAACGTGAAACAAACAAACTCAGAGATACTCAGAGATCAATTTATTTTTATAACTATTTTTGAAGCGGTTTATTTGTGTACAACAAGTTAGAGTAGAGTCAAGCGAGTTCCAGATTGTAGGTCCATTATAGATTATTGAATGACGAAGTACTTTAGATTTAATATTATCAATAATAAAGTTATTAGCATTTCTAGTGTTATAATTGTGAAGATCTTTATGTTTAGAGAAGAAACCCCCAAAAGAATTTGGGAGAGCGTTATTATTGAAACGGAACATAAATAAAGCAGTTTGAAGTTTGTTGATATCGAAGATATTAAGAGTATTAAAGTTGTGAAATAGAGGCATTGAATGCGAGTCATATGATGTACCAGCGCAGATACGCAAAGCCTTCTTTTGACAGATAAATAATTGGTCGATTTTTGTCATATCCGTGCTCGACCATGGGCTTAGGGATATATGTTTAGATAGAGTAATTGCCCATGCAATGTTGCAATAAGACATGTATGGCAAGACAAGTGTATTATGAAGAGTAAGCAGAATAGAAGAGGGAAGGTCATAGCGTAATCGCCGGAGTATGCCGATACTTCTAGACACCCGAGTACATGTATTAGCGATGTGAAGTTTCCAGTTTAGATGTTTATCAATGATAACGCCGAGGAATTTGGTATGGTTAACAGGTGAAATAGGGGTAGAATCAATAGAAATGGTAGCAGAATGTACGGAGGTATGCCGATTAGAGCCGAATAGAATATAATTGGTCTTGCTAACGTTAAGGGAAAGTGTATTAGCCTTGAACCAGTTCGACACATGTTGTAGCTCATCATTAAAGGTAGAAATTTAAGTAGTAAAATCAGGGTGTGACATAAAAATGTTGGTGTCATCAGCGAAGAGAACATAATTATGATAATTTCTTTGAAGCATTTGGAATGTCATTCACATAGATCAGGAATAGAATGGGTCCGAGTATAGAGCCTTGGGGCACGCCGCATTGAACTGGTAGGAGATTTGAAGAGTGCGAGTTAAAGGACGTAAACTGCTTTCGATTATGAAGATAATTAGAGAGCAAGGCTAGCGGCGTACCTCGGATACCGTAGTGATATAGGTTAGAGAAAAGGATTGAGTGGTCAATAGTGTCGAAAGCCTTTGACAGGTCTAGAAATAGGCCACTCGTGTGATGTTTTTTGGAGAGAGCAGATGAAAGTTTGTTATAAATGTCAACAAGTGCAAGATCGGTTGAGTGGTTTTTCCTGAACCCATATTGGTTGTCGTGAAGGAGATCGTATGAAGAAAGGAAATCATAAAGACGGTTGTAGATTAGGCGTTCAAGAATTTTTGAGAAGCATGGCAGAACTGAGATGGGTCGGTAATTGGAGAAGGTATGTGGGTCGTCTTTTTTGTAGATGGGAATAACTTTGGCGATCTTGAGAGCAGATGGAAACACACCCGTCATGATGGAAAGGTTAAAGATATGGGCCAGGGGACGAGCGATAAAAGGGGCTATTTGTTTGATGATGCCGGGGTCAATGTCATCAAAGCCAGAACTTTTGCCGTTCTTAAAAGTACCAGTGATCTTCAGAATCTCCTTATCTGAGACAGGATTTAGAAAAATTGACTTATCAAAAGGTGTCGAAAGGATGTCAGAAAAGGGACGCTGGGAATTAATCTTGCGAATTAATCTTGCGAGCCAAATTAGGACCGATTTCAGCAAAGAATTTGTTGAATTTATTCGCAATCTCAGCCTTGTTGGAAATTTTGGAATCGCCATCAAAGAAGTACATGTAGTTTGGGGGTTTCTTCATATTATTTTTACCAATTATTTCATTAATGGTACGCCAATTGTTATTAGTATTATTTTTATAGCTATCGAATTTTTCTTTATAATATTTAGTGCGTGAAGTACGTATAAGATGAATGATTTTATTTCTATATTTAACATAGGAATTCTTGTTATATTCATTGGGCCTTTTCATGAAAGTTTTATAACGCTTGTTTCTGATATTAATGGATCTGATAATACCTTTAGTAATCCATGGTTTATTTTGTTTACGTTTATTTATTTTAGTGCTTTGTTTAGGCAGAGATTTATTGTAAATTGATGAAAATTTATCTATGAAGGTATCGTAAGCAATCTCCGCATCTTTCAGATTTTGCACTACTTCTTAATTTGATTGATTAAGAGCAATGCCCAGTGAAGCAATTGACTTTTTATTGATCCGACGTTTATTGATGAATACTTGTTTAGAGTTACTTCTGCTAGTATTATTTGGGGCATTAAGTACTTGAAAGATCGGAAAGTGGTCACTGATGTCAGAGAAGAGGATACCTGGTGTTATATTAAGGTTTAGCACATTAGTGAAGATATTGTCAATAAGAGTGGCTGATTTAGTCGTAACGCGTGTTGGTTTGTCAATAAGCGGATAAAAGGAAGATGAGTAAATAGCATCCAAGAAATCATTAGTCGCACCATGGGTTTTGTAATTCATGAGATCAAGATTAAAGTCGCCACAAATGAATGTGTTCTTCTTTTCTTTGTTGATCAGGTCAAGACAAGTCAAAAGGTTTTCTTGAAATGGATGAGTGACTCTATCAGGTGCTCTATTATGGTGCCAACAATGGTATTTTGATGTTCAGAATCAATTTCAATAAATAAAGATTCGTAGTCGGTATTATGTAGTAGATCAAGATCCTTCCTAATTGAGTAATCAATATCGTCAGATATGTACATTGCGACTCCGCCACCCCTCTTGTGTAAACGGTCTGAATGAACAATTGGATAGCCATTAATAGGTGGAGGCGCTGTTTGAAGGTTTAGCCACGATTCAATAAAACAGATGATTGAAAATGAATGGTTTAGAGTGTGAAGGTACTCAGAAATTGAATTACAGTTTTTATTAAGACTACGTGAATTAATATGAAGAATACTAAACTTGCCATCGTCTAGTTTGGTAGTGTCATTAAAAGTATCACTAATATAGTATTTGCATTTATCATTATTGAGGTTGTTTGTGTTAGGTTCGTTATCATCAATGTCATTTATATCGAAGGGGTTTATCTTAAAGGGGCGTGTACATCTCAAGTGTTTGTCCTGGACAAAAATCACATGACTCCCTACATATCTGAGTCTCCGTATTCCCATGTAATAATACCCATGGTGCAATAGATTTGCCGCGAATTTTAATCGACAAAACGTAATGTTGAAATTATTGTACGAACGAACTGTGTCTAGAATAGTTTCAAAAAGAAGTGCAATGCATAATAATGAAATCAGAATTACAATCTCCTTCAGCATATAATCAACTTTTGGGCGATAACCTTTGATAAAAACGCACAACAATCGAAATATAAAGCATTTTACCCTCCGATTTCAGTGATATTCGTATTTTAAACTCTATCTAATTTTATTTTAAAACTGTTTCATGCATAGTTTTCATTAGCTCAAATGGTAGAGCGCTGGCTTCACAATCATGAGGTCAGTGGTTCGAATCTTGTAAATGTATTTTTCTTTTTGTTATTACCCTTTTTTTTTAATAACAGTATTGCTTATAATCGTTCGCTATATTTATTGAATGTTGAATGATATTTTTTTCATTTGCAATTTCACTACGATAAAGAATGTCCTGTAAATATAATTGTGTTGATTGAACCATTAATGAACTATGGAGTCCCTAGCAAGTCTATAATGGACATGGTCTGCAAAGACCAATTGTTATGTAAATAAGAAGCCAGTCGGCTTATATCCTTGAATCGATTTTTTTAGTTCCTTCAACACAGATATTTGTAATTTGCTCCAATCTTCAAAAAAGAGAGTTGTATCTTCAAAAATACATTACGCAGTTCACGGCTTACGCGGCCTGGTATGGGCGACAGTATTTTGGCGTAGATTTGATACCGTGCTGAACTCATCATGCTCATCGCTGCAAGAGCGCAATTATAAAATGCTGTCCGCTGTCCTAAATCTCTCTCGTCTTGACTCCCGGTCTTGAGCACATCATAACACAATATTTGTATTGTGCCACTACTGTGAGACTAAATAAGTGGGTATGCCCGATGCCGACTATAGTTTTATGTCAAAACTCAACATAATTGAGGCTACCGACGTAACGGATGCGCCAAAAAGTGGCTCTATAGGTTGTAAAATAAGCTGAAACCATCTAAAAATTCTCATTTATTGTTTTGTTCATATAATTATACAAAGACCGTTTGAACCAATATATCTATCCATTAATATATCTATCTAAACATGTTCTTTTGATACCCTTTTAAACTTCAGTGAAATAATTCAACAAGTTAAAAAAAAATATCTGAGCTAAAATGTTTGATCGCATAACTTAAATAAGACACATTGATTCAACATGGTAAACACGTGCGGATAATTTTTCAGATTTCATTTTTTATATTCATGTGGCTTTTGCAAAAACAAATTGTCAACAAAACTTCAGTTTTATGCTAACATTAAATACATGAGACGTACTCCAAAGTGTTCAAAATCTTCAGTTGTATGCTAACACTAAATAAATGACACGTATTTAGAGAACATTTCAATGTCAAATACGCAAATTGTCCAATTTCCAATTTGGTGCATTTATTCATATACAGGCTGTCTCAAAATGATATAGTAGGCTGCGCCTACCCATCGATGCCCATCATTAAAATCAATGAGATTCAGGTCCAGGTTTTTTCATCATCTTTGACATAACCATTTCATTAAAATGTTACGATCACGAATATCGGAATTATTTCACCTCTTTGGCAAATTACAAAAGGGTGGGGGTGTGTGTGTTAACACTTTCTACGCGGCAGGCGTCTATGAACCGAACAAAATGTTTCAAAAATGTCAAAATGATTGAATTTCCATCACCATATTTGGAATCACCACAAGAAATACATTAAAATAAGTACAAATATACCTAGTATTGATTCACTAATTCTTGAGATTACTTGAAATTTCGGAAAGGCTTTTGAAACATCTGTTTTGTGTGGTAAAACTAAAATAGCCGCGTGGAAAGTTTTAAACTTGTTTGAAAGAAACATAAATAGTCTCTCAATGCCTTGTCTGCTATTGTTCCCTTCTAGAGTGTTAGGGTGTACTTTGTTTTACTTTGATTTCATTGCAATATTGTAGATTCTTTACAGTGGGTGTGGTTTTGGATGTCACTGGACTGTGATTGGTGTTTTATTGCTGATTTTCATCCGATACGCAATATATATTATGAGACATTTAGGGCGGGGCTTGATTCGTTTGAATAATGATACATTCAGTGCGCATGATCATTGCGTTAGCGCCCCCCCCCCCCCCCTACACAAAGTCGCCGGCGTATGCGTTGTCCGTGTAACCCAGCGTTGCCATATGCGCGTGTGCTAAACAACGCAATTAATTCGAAGCAAGAAGTTGGTAAACAGCTCGATGGATTCGCCGATTTTATAAAGGGGGAAAGTTGTTGTACGTTTAGAGAATAAAACATAGTTCTTAGCTGTTTTGCTATAGACGATGTTCTTATAGTGTATATAGGCTGTACCATATTTGGAGTCGTGTATGGTCGCCGCAGGCGGCAGTACACGACGACACAAATATGGTACAGCCTATACATTATAAGACCATCGTCTATAGCAAAACAGCTAAAGAACTATGTTTTATTCTCATTCTAATATTTAGTTTACTGGGTGTCCCAACAAAATGTTAACACTCAGGGCACATAATATATCTTAAAAGGACAGGAACACACGGGTCTAATCTTGATGTATTATGAAAGATGGGTAA
The DNA here is from genome assembly GCA_035610835.1 of Ophiura sarsii. NCBI lineage: Eukaryota > Metazoa > Echinodermata > Ophiuroidea > Amphilepidida > Ophiuridae > Ophiura > Ophiura sarsii. The sequence goes on from CM069457.1 coordinate 4,586,478, forward strand.
ATAAGCTTTCATTTGCATTTTATTGCGTTCCAATTGGTTATTTAGAACCGGAGATATGCTTCAGCAAACATGAGGAAGCAAAATCAGCTTGGTCAAATCCTCTCAGTACAATGCAGTATGAAAGTAAAGCTTTTAAAATGCACGAAGCAAGAAGCAACATGATTAAGTCACACACACACACACCCACACACACCAGTTAATCTCTTCTTTGTTCTTTTCAACGCATTCTTTCGATTCTAATATATTCCACTATTTTTCCATGTGCAATGGGTAGATGTCAGTAAAGCAGTCTTTAAAATTGAAATTAAAACATTTCATGTTCTTTGTTGAAATGGTCCATCCAATTAAATAAATTAACTAATATTGCACTGGAATAAAACTAGTATTGCACTGAAATTAACCATAAATCAAATTTTGATTATCAAAATACCTATATAATTTATGTGGAATATATTTATTTATGTCTTTTAAGCTTGAAAAGAATCGAAAGAATGCGTTGAAAAGAACAAAGAATAGATTAACTGATGTGTGTGTGTGTGACTTAATCATGTTGCTTTTTGCTTCGTGCATTTTAAAAGCTTTACTTTCATACTGAGAGGATTGGACCAAGCCGATTTTGCTTCCTCGTGTTTGCTGAAGCATATCTCCGGTTCTAAATAACCAATTGGAGCGCAATAAAATGCAAATGAAAGCTTATTTACTCAGCTTTCATAATACATCAAGGTTAGACCCGTGTGTTCCTGTCCTTTTAAGATATCTTATGTGCCCGGAGTGTTAACATTTTTTTGGGACACCCTGTATTAGTTATTTTGATCTTTTATCATAAAATAACGCAGTTTGTTAGATTTATTTTAAACAAACAACAACAAATGTCCCCCTTTATAAAATCGGCGAATCCAGCGAGCTGTTTTCCAACATCCTGCTTCAAATTAATCGCGTTATTTAGCACACACGCACCTGTCATCGCTGCGTTATACCCACAACGCATACGGCGGCGACTTTGTGTAGGGGACGCTAACGCGATGACGCGTTGATCATACGCGCTGAAGGTATTATTTTTCGAATGAATTAAACCCCGCCCCAAACTATACAACATTGTCTCATAATGCATGGGCGAGTCGGCTGAAAATCAGCCAAAACCAATCAAATTGCCTGCTGACATCTCAAACCACACCCACTATATAATAATGTTGTTTGATTATTATGTTTGTTGTTAAAATAAATCTAACAAACTGATTAAAGACCAAAATAACCAATAAACTAAATATGAATGAGAATCAAACATAGTTCTTAGCTGTTTTGCTATATACGACTCCATGGTACAGCCTTTACATTATAAGACCATCGTATACAGTATATAGTATTAGAACTATATTTTATTCTCTAAATACAAATCTGATGTTGGTTGTATACAGGGTGAGTCAAAATATTTAGGTCCCGTTTATAGAAAATCACGACAAATACTTTTGTTAAAAATTAACCAATGTCTTCATTGCATATATGAGTACACTAGCTACTTCTTTATACTTGAATTTATACATGAAAGTGTTCCAAATATACCCCATTGTCCATTGTAGGCATTGTGAATACCAACACGCCATTGATTGACATTTCAAAATGCGTGAGTTAAACTTTTGCATTCATAGAGGTACCTTGGAAAAGTGCACATATCTCCCGTTTGAAATGACCAATTTGAATTAAATGAAATTCAAGTTATAGCTGACAATGCGTTCGTACTGTGCATATTAATAGATTATATTATTTTTATGCATATTAGCTGGTTTAAAATATCGGTTGGGCCCGCTGATACTAGGGGAGAGCCTTGCTTTTATTTTGAAATAGGATTGCGTACAAGTAGCGTATAGTCAGTGTCATAATGCTATGGTCAACTCCATTCTATGCGTGCGAACTTGTGTGCATTCGTATGTGCGTAAACCCAGAGGTGCGTACCGGGCACATTAAAAAATGACCGCGCGTCAATCGTGATATCGTCACGCACGTTAGTTAGCACATATCAGGCATCTGGACGCAGCTCCGCGAACAACGACGAAACATGCTCGTGTGAAATAGCTTGAATTTAGTAATATGTCATTATACCATTATGACAGTGATTATAGACAGTGAAGCTAGCAGTGTTAGCATTTGCGCAAACGCGACACGCAACGCGATACCACGGTATGATTACAATGTTGTTCAATTCTAGTGGCATTTATGAGCCAAATCTGAGAGGTTATTTGCTGTTTTTGGAGCAAATTGTTAACCAATTTCACTGGAATAAACTTTAACACACCGTTATTTCCTCGATATTGCATGCAAATTATGCGCCACTTTGATCAAAACTAACGGAGACATAAGGATAACAAACACACACAACCCCACACAGATTTATAGTAAGATGCTCGCAGCAGCAATGAACATGATGAGTTCAGCACTCAGTCAGTGGCGTACCCAGCTTTTGGAAACTGGGGTGGGGGGGGGGGGGGGGGGGGGGGGGGTAGTTACGAAAGTCATGATGTACCGACAAAAAAATCGCAAAAATGACCCAATTTTCTTCTTCTCGTCAGTAGCTGAAATATTGAAAAGTGGGGGTAGCGATGACATTGTCAACAATAGCTGAAAAAATCGCCTGGTAGAAATCGCAAATCCTACCCAGTCAGAAGTCAAGGCATGAAAATACCGTCTATTTTGTTCGCCCCGGCCGCCAGTGAAGTGAGATTTCAAAAAACCCAAATAGAAATCGGATCATTTACAACTCGCGATTGTGAAGGATTGCCTCCATCAATGTTTGATCATCTTAGGCTCATTTTGAAGGGGAAGTCCTATTTATGTAAGATGTCATTTCCGATTTAATAAAAACACGATTTTTGTTACTATCTTTGAGTCGATAAAGATGCATTTTCAATGCGATCGTAAACATCGTATTTTTGATGATTTTTAGACGTCATAGCAAAAACTTTATGCACAAGAAATGTTCCCAACGTATTAAACTTGATCAAAAATATATTTATCTGTAATACATTTTTGGACAGGGGCCAGGGCCACGACTTGTATTCACCTACGGTAAAAATATACGCCATTTTCCAACACACAGAGACTAAATCGTTTTTTCTAAAAAAAGGTATTCAGCAGGATTCGAACCGAGGAGGGGAGAATCTATTAGATTACTAGTCCATATTCGTAACCGCTCGGCCATAACTACTTACTGACGTGTCTATGTGTTCTCTATAATAATGAACTAGTGGTGAACTATTGAGTATTCGACGAAACTTAGCCAAATTGAACCCAGTTTCTTAATTGTATTTTAAATGTGAAAACGGTGTCGCTGCAAGCTAGGTTTGGATTCAATGTAAAGAGCAATAAATTGATGATCGTGGAAGGTTATTAATTTAAAGCTTTTAATGAGACAGGGGTCAGGGCCACGGGAAATATCCCCCTAGTCACATGACGTTGAACCACATTTACATGCCTTAATGTTGTCATTGTATAAGGCTGACATTTTGGCATATTGAATTGCACGATATCGACATCCGCTTTTCAAGGGAAAAAAAATTCTCTTCGTATACAATAGACTCACTCAACGTTGGCAGACTGTACCGACGGAAGCTCAAGTTTACCGACGGGGATATTTCAGGGGGCATCGGTCCCTGGACCCCTGGGTTCGCCACTGAGCACGGTATCAAATCCACGCCAAAATACAGTCGCTCACACCAGGCCGTGAAAGCCGTGAACCGCGTAACGTATTTTTGAAGGTACCACTCTCTTTTTTTTAAAGTTTGGAGCAAATCAGCAAATACAAATATCGGTCGTATAGGAAATAAGAAAATCGATTCAAGGACATTAGCCGATTGGCTTCTTATTTACATAACAATTGGCCTTTGCAAATCATGTTCATTGATAGACTAGCTAGGGTCTCCATAGTTCAATCGAACGGAATAGTCAACACAATATATTTATAGGATATTATTTATCGCAGTGAAATTGCAAAAGAAGAAAAAAGTATCATTCAACATTCAATAAATATTGCGAACGATATGCAATCCTGTCAATTTCTAAATTAAAGTGTAGATAACAAACAGAAAAAAGTATAACAATCCTAGGATTCGAACCACTGACCTCATGATTATGAAGCCGACGCTTTGCCGACTGAGCTAATGAAGACTACACATAGCTATTTAGAAAATAAAATACATAAAGTTCAAAATACGAATATCACATGAATCGGGGCAAAAATGCGGGCAAAAATGCTTTATATTTCGATTGTTGTGCGTTTTTAACATAGGATTATCGCCCAAAAGTTGATTATATGCTGAAGGAGATTGTAATTCTGATTTCATTATAATGGATAACACTACTTTTCGAAACGATTCTAGACACCTTTCGTATTTCGTTCGTACATAAAATGTTGGCCATTACGTTTTTTTCGATTGAAATTCGGCGCGGCAAATCTATTGCACCATGGGTATTATTACATGGAAACACGGAGACTCAGATACGTAGGGAGTCATGTGATTTTTGTCCAGGACAAACACTTGAGATGTACACGCCCCTTTAAGTGATTGAAGTCTAGCGTAACTTATTTTATACCCATTCTTTATTTGATTGATCTCATGCGTAAACTCGTCGTCGTCAATAATATGATTGAAAGGAAGAATTGAACCAATGCAATATCTGCAATACCAGCTGTTAACCTTGTCATTGATTTCAGTGTCGTTAAGTAGGGAACATTTACTGTGAATACTCTGATTACATATTAAGCAGGTTAAACCATTCACCCTTATACATTTGCTACAATAGATACATGACATAGCTGTGCCTATAGTAGTAGTATAAATAAAGATATTGTAAATACAATGAGATACACTAATAAAATACACGTATATAGCTGATTGGGCCGAAGGAAGAGAGATGATCACCATTTGATATCGTAATTATAGACAGTGAAGTAGAGCTGATTATAAGCCAAGTGAGAAAGCAACAGTAATGACAGGAGATTATGATAAGGATAATTGATGAGCCACTGTGCATTCGTACTTGATAATCGCTCTCGGCCTTGCATTCGTGCACCCGCCCTCTCGCGCCGAAAGTACGAATGCACTGTTGGCGATTCAATTATCTATCATACACTTCGCGATGCGTACACGAACCTGCTCTAATAATTATGGAAAAATTGTGATTAAAAACATTATTTCCAACTAAATTATTAGTTAAATTTCCGTGTGGCAGAAACACCGCTTGTGATGTGTAGCACAAGAAACTTATACGCATGGCAGGTTTTGAACTAGCCTGTATACGATTTAGGTTGTGAACTGTTAAAACTGGGATCACTAACCGGTGTAGTGCAAACATATCGACAAACTTGAATCAATGTTTGAATTGGAAGTTGGATATGCATGATCACGGATAAATCTGGTAAGTATATGTAATCCATTAAATCTGGTAAGTATATGTAATCCATTAAGTATAGGTTTGTGTAATAAACAAGTAATCATGCCCTTTTAGTTCGAACTGTCGAAAAATGTTTAAATACCGAGTCAAAAATAAACACTGTGTCAGTTCGCATCGATAACTTTGCAATGGCAACATCAAAACCCGCATCAAAAAGATCATTCGTGCAGCCTAAGTTTGATTGGGAGTATGATATGACTCAGTCAGATGAGGAAATGTTGCAAGCATCTCAAGCGATTGGTGAGAAAACACTACCGCAGGATCAGGAGGATATTGACGATTTTACTCAAAGGACGCAGCAACGGTTTGTGACGAAAACAGATGCAGAGGTAATGAAAGTGAAGGAAAATGCATTTCCCCAAAACACACAGAAGAAAGCTATGTGGGCAGCCAGCATCTTCGAAGATTGGCGACAGTGGCGTAATAAGCAGGCTGACAAAAACCATGAAATGAGTCATATACGCCCAGTTCTGGAGAATATGACAAAAGATGAACTGAACTATTGCATGTGTCGCTTCGTGTGCGAAACACGAAAACAGGACGGTACAGAATATCCAAGTAAGACGACATATGAGATAGTCACCAGTATCCAAAAATACCTCGACATGAAAGGTGTTTTTGTTAAATTCTTTGATGATGTGCTGTTCAAAGAATTTAAACTAACTCTGGACTCAGAGATGAAGAGGAAGTCATCAGAAGGCATCAACAAACCCGTTAAACAAGCGAATGTCATCAACTTCGAGCAAGAGAATTTGTTCTGGGAGAAAAACCTTCTTGGGGAAGATTCTCCAAAGAAACTTGTCGAGACCTTGATCTATCTTGCTGGGTTACATCTTGTCGCCCGGGGAAGATCTGAGCTCAGAAATGTAACATTCGGCCAGGTTACCCAAGAAGAAGTAAATGGTAAAACTACCTTACATTATCGTCAGACGGTTTCCTCTAAAACCAACCAGGGTGGTCTCAACAGTCGCCATACAAAACCCAAAGATGTAACAGTCTTCGAGAATGACATCAACCCAGAAAGATGTTTTGTGCGTTTGTACAACAAGTATATCAGTAAATGGTAAGCTCGTTATATTTAAAATTAAGCAGTGTATAAAAGTTGTATTGGTCAATGTTCTTGAATCAAATTACAAAATAGATTCCAGTATGATACACGAATGATAAAAAATAAATAAATGAGGTTGGTTTCTATTTTCTTACTACATGACATTATTTATCAAATCTATAATAATAATGTCTACATTTACATTGACATAACCGAGATTGTATGAATATCCATTTATCCAGTATACACACAAAAATGGGTGTATCTATTAAAAATGTGAAGAGATTTCCTTTTCAAATATTTTTGAATAGAAAACTATTTAAAATGAAAAGAATCGTTTCATACACTATCTATTATCTATTCAATATGTGAATCGATTTACTTCTCAAATAGAAAAGTGTTTAAAATGAAAAGAATCTTTCATTTTGAATGGCAAAATGCCGAGGGAAGCTATAATCGCTAATTTTCATATTCTATTTTACTTGGCCTTACATGAGCCGAGTTAATTGTGCAAATAGCTCATTAGCATTACTCATTTAATCCATTTTATTTTTAATTAAATCGATGCTTTATTCAAGGAACTCAAAGGTTGCCTAATCTTTCGAAAAAAATGATCAAAATATAATTTCCAAAACAAATACATGATTTGTTCAAAAAAACCGTTCTGTTGTTAATAATAATCAGTATATTTAAGAAAAAAATGATAATTTTAGGTTTATAAAAAATATGAAAACATGCTAGAACAAAGCAATTGATAATTTTCATGGAAAGTTTAAACCATAGACTTTTTGTTCATATTGATTCCAATAGCCAAATAAATCGGACAATGATGTTCTTTGATGATATTGGCCCGTATTCTCGTACGTAGTTAAACACGGTTTTAAGCTAAACACGCGTCTAACTTTGACTTTAGACACATCGTTTAACTAAACGCGATTCTCGTACATTTGTTTTACTTAAACACGCGTCTAACTCACTGAAAAGTGTCTAACTTTAAACATGGGTATGGGGTAGTTTAAGGCGCGTTTAACAAATACACGTACTGTATGCCTTGAATGATTACTCAACCGTGCCCGGTGTAAGCTGCCAAGCAAATCATGTAGTATTAAAAATACACGTGCGTTTGAGGTATTCAGTCATTGTAACCCATTAGGGCCACAACAAAAATAAATACCTGTATACAGTCCCCGGACAGTCCCGTATACAGTAACGAACAACCACCCTGGGGACGAGATGTGCAGAGTTTAAAACCGTGTTTAGTTAAGCACGTTGTTTAACAGATAAACTCGCGTTTAAGCTAGACACGCGTTTAGTTAGACATGGTTTTAAGCTAAAACCGCGTTTAGTACAAGAATACGGCCCATTATGTTTGCATTTCTAAAGTGTATTATACATGTAGTAGTTCTGTAGGAATTGCACAGTTATGTAGTCAAGTGGATATCTTCACAATTATGACATGACCGTGAAGTAGGGTACAAATGCAATTTTTATTGCTAAAAATTATATATTAGTATGTCTAGATTCAGAATCCTCCATGGGCAATATTCTTATTGACGTCATATAGGCCACGCCCCTATTTCGATAACGCAATAATTCAATGACAAATAGTTTGTCTGAAAAATATCATGTTTGGTATCAAATTAAAGCTGTTGACTCCTGAAAATCATATAAATGGATAATTATAAATAAAAACATTGTAAGTCAAAATAGATAAAATATGATGATAATGCAAGTTTTAACCTTAAATGTATTCATATACGGAATCATTTCACCTGTAATTTCATGTCACGCTATATCCTGCCTGCCAATTTGAAGATGTGATACTTTAATCATGGTATGAATAAAACAGTCAACTTCATGGAGTTAGAGGCACATCAGGAAACTGATAGTTGTTTTCAGTGAAAACTTTCTAGTATTTAATACAAGTAGATTGAGACTATGGTCTTCATTATTTGTGGTTATTTTGATTATTTAAAACCGTGTCTTTATGAAAGACTACAGTGTATAATACTTAAAATATATCAAACATCACAATTCCACCATCAGTCAGAACATAATAAACCCTATACAGGTAGCGTCGATATCTACGAAAGAAAAAAACCCGATTGCTTCATCACTCATCAGCCTGAATTTGAATCTATAGGCCGTGCTTTAATTTCATACCAAACACGGTATGTTTGTATTGGAAATCATATTTGTCATTATTTTAACCATAATCGATACAGGGGCGCGGCTTATAACGTCAATAAAAATAGTTGCACACTTGGCACCCGGTATATTATGTATCTAGACAATACTCATCCATGATTTTCAGCAATAAAATCACATATGTACCCTATTTCACAGTCATGTCGAGCTTCCACCCGACTAAGGTTTCATCTAAATCGAACAAGACACACAGCGAGCCGTGATTTGTAGTGCCCAATCATGAATGTATTGTGTATGCTTGCTCAACTAAATACTTAAAAATGAAACTGATTTAAATTAATTAAAGGCATATTATGGGATCTTTTCCAGAGAGCGCCCTCTATTCATTATTTTTTTTTTTTTTAGAAAGTAAATTTTCTTGCAGATTTACATTTCTGATCATAAATCATATATACATTCCAAGTTACAGAGCGATACGATTCCTAATTACCTCAAAATCATGGTTTTAGAGTGAATTTAGAGTGAAAATAATAAACTGTGGGATTATCCGACAGTTTATTTTCACTCTAAAATCATGATTTTGAAGTAATTAAGAATCGTATCGCCATGTAACTTGGAATGTATGTACGATTTATGATCAGAAATGTAAATCTGCGAGAAAATCTTCTTTCAATGTTTTTTTCGATGTTGAGAGCGTTCTCTGGAAAGATCACATAATATACCTTTAATAGGACGCGGTTAATAAAATGTCAACTTTCAAAAACATTTAAAAATTATTTCAGATCAATGCAAACGCCATGAGCTATTTTAATTTGAACTAGTATTTGAAATTGTTCTCTAAAAATTGAAAATTGAAAATCATTAACGAACCGATGTCATTTGTTATTCAAGTTTAACGACATATTCCACAATTTGTATTTGTACAATTTTATAGCACAAATCTTTCCATTTCAGGCTCTTCAAAACGTTTAAAAACAGCATCTACAGCAACTTCCTTGTCATCGGCATCAACAGTCACCAACACACCAGCAAGATCTATTCAAGTCCAAGAACCAAACTCAACAGTCACCAACACACCAGCAAGATCTCAAGCCCAAGAACCAAACTCACAGCAACGGCCAAATATATACATACGTACAACATAATCCAAGAGCAGCCCAGAAACAACCACAGCATGTAGTAGTAATTCCACAGCAGCAGCAAGGGCAAGTACCCGGGTTTCAGCAGAAGTACAATTTCCACAATTGTACAGTTCACATAATTGAAAAGTAATAATATCTAAACAGTATAGATCCGGAAACAAATGAACACATTCACCATTTTTATGAAGAAAATGAATTCATGGCTGTCATTGAATATAGCCACATTGCACATTGCTGCATAATATATATTGACAGTGTCGGATCTTCAATGCAGTTCCAGAAAGTAAAGGAGGGGAAATCATTATATATGAAGACTGTGACTGTTTATATTATAGTGTAATTTGAAGGAATTTTCAGGACAACTTTAAAGGAGGGGTCCAGCTTGCACAACATTGTACATTGTGATGTTGTTCTATATATAAAGGGTTTAAGAAAAGAAAGATAAACCATGATTAGCACCATTTAAAGAAAATTAGTCACTTTTCAAAAGTCGCATTTTCAATACACTTACGCGGGAAGAAAATGTTACATGTTACCTGTTCATAATCAAATAGCCCGCTCGCTCAGGCACAACCCACCGCAGTTGCACTGTGTGATCAATATCCATTTCATTCCCGGCCATTCAAAGTGCCACGCACAGCATTTTCTCGCGGCTTGCGTGCGTTGAAAATGTGACATTTGAAAAGTGACAAATTTTCTTTAAATGGTGATTATCATTGTTTATCTTTGTTTTTAGGGGGCTATGCCTAAAAGATTCATCTAAATGCCTATCTAGATTGTTTGGTCAACAACAAAATGAATGTTACTCAAAATGACATAAACAAAGTGGTATAGTTTCTTTTGTTGAACCCTTTATATAACTACGCGATTTGGGATCGATAATTATTTTGTAGTTAAGGCACAATGTTGTGCTTGCTGGATAGCTCATATACTATTTGCTATAAAATTGTTTCACATTTGAAAATGGTTTACAAAATATCTTTTGTTTCAAACTGTTAAAATAAGAATTTTAAGATAACGATAATTTGGGCACGGTGAATTAAAGGTGTATGTTCCGAACCCCATATTTTTCTTATTGTTTCTGTAAAATGTTTGGCGCGAGATATGTTCCTTTTAGACGTTGCAGACCAAAATACGGTGAATTAAGGTGCTCAACTACTCAACCAGTTTATGTACTGCTTAATGGGCAACATTTCACTTCACTACTTTTAAAATAAGAACCATTGATGAAAGTATGCAACTGAAACTTTGTAATATCATCTATTTTAAGGATGACCCTTCATGCTTCATGTGTAGAATAGAAAAAAGTTGAAAATCGGGCCAGCAATCGGAACACCTACCTTTACTAGAAATAATGCCTTTCACGCACATGGTAGGGGAATATGGGGTATCTGGTCCGAAATGAAGGATTTTTTCTATTGATATTTGCTATTGTTTATAGATAGATGATTTACAATGTTTTGGAATGCAAAATATTCAAATGTAAACCATGTCATTTTGTTTTGGTTTGTATGTGTAAATCCCATTGTACAAACTAGTAAATGACAGGGTTTACGCACATTATTCTAGCGGTCTTATTCTTCATTGGATTCATCTCAGATTTTCAGAAGATATGATCATTATTAATTGGGCTTTGCACTGACAGTGAGTTGGGCATGGTCCAGTGGTTTTGAAAAAGTTTTAAAAAAAGCGCCATGAAAAAGTCCTATTTTTTTGATACACCATGTATCACTACGTGATTTTTGATCGATAATTATTTGTCTAGCATTGTGCTTGCGTTAAGATGACGATAATTTTGGCCCAGTTTGTGAATTAATGGAAAGTTATGTCTTTCTCATGGTATAAGGCCAAATAAAAAACACCTAGTTTCTCGTCCTATCTTTTGAAAATAAGGAGGATGGCTGAGGGCACTTTTGTAACAAAAAAAACCCCAACCAAAACAATGCGAAATCACCATTACCGGCATGGTATTGCCTGATTGGTTGTGTAACTTGAGGAGGACAAAGCCTTTGTAAAATCTTTTTATTTCATGTTTTTGGAGGATTGGTTAACACAAAACCTGTTTTAAAATGCTCATTGGATTATCGTAAATCTATTGCCAAGATGTCAGCAGCTTAAATATTTTTGAAAAAGGTTATGGTAGAAATTAGGAAAATAAAGATACATTACATAATTCCTGAAAATGGATGCGCAGGGGACGATAAACTACTCTATTTTTTCACTTGGCCCAACTTATGTATTTATAACATGGTTCGAGTTTGATGTACTATTATATAGATGTTTAAATCGTGTGAAATACAATTATACAGAACACAAAACATCGTATCATTGTCATTTATACGATTTTGTAAAAAGATTGATAATCTGTCATTCCATTGAGGTGTTAGATGCCATGATCATTCATAGTGTAATTTAATCGTATAAGTTAACCGATTAAAATGCAATTGAATTGTAAAGTAGGCCTACTACTTGACAACTTGACAACATTACACAAAACATCGTATCTATACATTTTTGTAAAAGGGATTGATAATCTGTCATTCCATTGAGGTGTTAGATGCCATGATCATTCACAGTGTAATTTAATCGTATAAGTTAACCGATTAAAATGCAATTGAACGACTACCAGTACAGTACTACTTGACAACAATAACTGATTCGTTAATCCTCATCCATTTTAAACTGTTAACTCCTTAACTATGTGAATCAGTGTTTCTATTTCCACAGCTTTAATGGTCATATCAATGTCCATTGTTTGTTAACGTCGATATCTACGAAAGCACTACCGGAAGCCTCAAGCGTGCAAGGTCAACATAATCGGTTGCCCCTCGCAACGTGCATTATATGACAAAGCTTATAGATATTGCATGGGTCAACATTAGAAAGGGTAGCGATTATGTTGACCTTGCACTGTTGAAACTTCCGGCAGTGCATTCGTAGATATAATCGACGTTAACAACAATGGATAATGAACAATGGAATGAGCTCTAGAAGTGTATAGATATATAGGAATATAGAATAGATTGATCGCGAAGACTTGAGTATGTTGAATAGAGTTATAATCGGCTGTAACATACTGAGACTCTGAGTCGGACAACAATTTGGTGAGTCGGGCATGTCAAACCAAAGCTCAAGTGAGGGGACTATCAATGAAATAGTGTGATCAGTTGTACAAATAATTGACGACAGTTGCAGAAAAGAAACTGGTTATGACGCAACAGTTTACCAGATTATACACTAATGGCATCAAAAGTCATCAAAATATAGCAGGGGAGTTACCAAAATAATCAACCGAGCGTACAAATAAAGCATGATGGACAATAATGATGGTGACTATAAATGACATGGTTACCAACTGTACAGAGTAATGGAAATTTAAATAGACGAAATATGAATGCAGAAACAGGTTGACAACTTATACAATATTTGGCATACATTAAAAGGTACACAATATGATTTAAAGCAGAGACAGGTTGCCGAATGTACAAAATGCCAAAGACATGAAAGAGCCTATGAGCAGATGAGAGTATCCAAATTAAGCACCCGGTACATAGTATTATTATCAAGGCACGTAAGGGATGAATACCAATTGAACAGAGTAGAATGTGGTGTCATGTACAGTAGATATATCTAGTATAATATTGAAATGTACGGTACATAGGAGGGAGAATTCATGAAGCAAAGTCAGATGATCAAATACACAGTAGATGATAGATGACATACATTGACTAGTACAATAGAATGATTTAAAAGCCAAGCGAGTCTATATATGAGAAGAATATCTAAATAAAGAAACCATGTTTGCGTAGTATGAACAAATACACAACATAGCGTATAAAGGCACGTAAAGGATGAATACTAATTGAACAGAGTAATGACATATGCCACTGGAGACAGAATGTAGTGACATGAACAGTAGATATATCCAGTATTTACATTGTAATATACGGTTCATTGGAGAGAATTCATAAAGCTAAGTCAAATTATCAAATACACAGTAGATGATAGGTGACATACATTGACTAGTAACATAGCATGATTAAGAAGCCAAGCGAGGCTATATGAGAGGAATATCCAAATTAAGGATCCATGTATATATAGTATGAACAAATCAGAGCGTATAAAGGCACGTAAAGGATGAATACCAATTGTACAGAGTAGTGGAATATGTCAATGGAGACAGAATGTGGTGTCATGTACAGTAGATATATCCAGCGTTTACATTGTAGTATACGGTACATACATGTAGGAAGAAGAAATCATAAGCAAAGTAAAATTTTCAAATACACAGTAGATGATGATAGATGACATACATTGGCAAGTACATGGAATGATAGAGAAGCCAGCGAGCCTATGAGAGGAATATCCAAAATAAGGAACCAAGTATGAATACATACACATCAGAGCGTATAAGGGCACGTAAAGGATGAATACCAATTGTACAGAGTAGTGGAATATGTCAATGGAGACAGAATGTGGTGTCATGTACAGTAGATATATCCAGTATTTACATTGTGATATACGGTACATAGGAAGGAGAATTCATAAGCAAAGTCAAATTATTAAATACACAGAAGATGATAGATGACATACATTGAACTAGTACATAGCATGATTAAAAAGCCAAGCGATGCTATACTATATATATGAGAGGAATATCCAAATTAAGGAACCATGTATATATAGTATGAACACACATCTACACATCAAATCGTATAAAGGCACGTAAAGCATGTAAAGGATGAATACCAATTGTACAGAGTAGTGTAATATATCAATGGGGACAGAATGTGGTGTCATGTACAGTAGATATTTATCCAGTATTTACATTGTAGTATACGGTACATAGGAAGGGGAATTCATAAGCAAAGTCAAATTATGAAATACACAGTAGATGATGATAGATGACATACATCGTGTCAAATACATAGAATGATAGAGAAGCCAAGCGAGTCTATGAGAGGAATATTCAAATTAAGGAACCATGTATACATAGTATGAATACATACACATCAGAGCGTATAAGGGCACGTAAAGGATGAATACCAATTGTACAGAGTAGGGGAATGGAGACAGAATGTGGTGTCATGTACAGTAGATATATCCAGTATTTACATTGAAATATACGGTACATAGGAAAGAGAATTCATAAGCAAAGTCAAATTATCAAATACACAGTAGATGATAGATGACATACATTGAACTAGTACATAGCATGATTAAAAAGCCAAGCGAGGCTATACTATATGAGAGGAATATCCAAATTAAGGAACCATGTATACATAGTATGAACACACATCTACACATCAAATCGTATAAAGGCACGTAAAGGATGAATAGCAATTGTACAGAGTAGAGGAATATGTCAATGTAGACAGAATCGGGGACAGAATGTAGTGTCATGTACAGTAGATATATCCAGTGTTTACATTGTAATATCTGAGACTAGTCACAGGTAATATACGGTTCATAGTAAGGAGAATTCATAAGCAAAGTCAAATTATCAAATACACTGTAGATGATAGATGACATACATTGACAAGTACATAGAATGATAGAGAGCCAAGCGAGCCTATGAGAGGAATATCCAAATTAAAAAACACATGTATACATAGTATGAACAAATACATATCAAGGCCTTTAACGGCACGTAAAGGATGATTTTACCAACTGTACAGAGTAGTATATAATGCCAATGGAGACAGTGAATAAAAGAATGTCATGTACAGTAGATATATCCAGTATTATGCATTGCGGTACATGGGGAGGATAAGTCAAAACATAAAAAAGCGAGATAGTTAACCAAATATACAGTGATTTGCAATCAAAGGGTACTATAATCATGATAGAGTGTATAGAGATCAGACATGTCAGAGCAGGAATATCCAAAATAAGGAACCAAGTATGAATACATACACATCAGAGCGTATAAGGGCACGTAAAGGATGAATACCAATTGTACAGAGTAGTGGAATATGTCAATGGAGACAGAATGTGGTGTCATGTACAGTAGATATATCCAGTATTTACATTGTGATATACGGTACATAGGAAGGAGAATTCATAAGCAAAGTCAAATTATTAAATACACAGAAGATGATAGATGACATACATTGAACTAGTACATAGCATGATTAAAAAGCCAAGCGATGCTATACTATATATATGAGAGGAATATCCAAATTAAGGAACCATGTATATATAGTATGAACACACATCTACACATCAAATCGTATAAAGGCACGTAAAGCATGTAAAGGATGAATACCAATTGTACAGAGTAGTGTAATATATCAATGGGGACAGAATGTGGTGTCATGTACAGTAGATATTTATCCAGTATTTACATTGTAGTATACGGTACATAGGAAGGGGAATTCATAAGCAAAGTCAAATTATGAAATACACAGTAGATGATGATAGATGACATACATCGTGTCAAATACATAGAATGATAGAGAAGCCAAGCGAGTCTATGAGAGGAATATTCAAATTAAGGAACCATGTATACATAGTATGAATACATACACATCAGAGCGTATAAGGGCACGTAAAGGATGAATACCAATTGTACAGAGTAGGGGAATGGAGACAGAATGTGGTGTCATGTACAGTAGATATATCCAGTATTTACATTGAAATATACGGTACATAGGAAAGAGAATTCATAAGCAAAGTCAAATTATCAAATACACAGTAGATGATAGATGACATACATTGAACTAGTACATAGCATGATTAAAAAGCCAAGCGAGGCTATACTATATGAGAGGAATATCCAAATTAAGGAACCATGTATACATAGTATGAACACACATCTACACATCAAATCGTATAAAGGCACGTAAAGGATGAATAGCAATTGTACAGAGTAGAGGAATATGTCAATGTAGACAGAATCGGGGACAGAATGTAGTGTCATGTACAGTAGATATATCCAGTGTTTACATTGTAATATCTGAGACTAGTCACAGGTAATATACGGTTCATAGTAAGGAGAATTCATAAGCAAAGTCAAATTATCAAATACACTGTAGATGATAGATGACATACATTGACAAGTACATAGAATGATAGAGAGCCAAGCGAGCCTATGAGAGGAATATCCAAATTAAAAAAACACATGTATACATAGTATGAACAAATACATATCAAGGCCTTTAACGGCACGTAAAGGATGATTTTACCAACTGTACAGAGTAGTATATAATGCCAATGGAGACAGTGAATAAAAGAATGTCATGTACAGTAGATATATCCAGTATTATGCATTGCGGTACATGGGGAGGATAAGTCAAAACATAAAAAAGCGAGATAGTTAACCAAATATACAGTGATTTGCAATCAAAGGGTACTATAATCATGATAGAGTGTATAGAGATCAGACATGTCAGATTAATCACTCTTTCTCGCAAACATGATCACATAAATCCAACTCTCCTTGATCTGCACTGGCTGCCTATCAAGTATCGTATTGTGTATAATATTTTACTACTGACTTATAAATGTCTTTATAGTACTGCGCCAATCTTCAAGATCTATTCAAACAATATACACTTTCACGCAAAGCGGCAATCTTCGTTCTTCATATCTATCGCGTCTTGTCTGCTCTTAAACGTCCACTCAGTATGGTCAACGTTTCTTCTCGGTGTCAGCTGCAGAACTCTGCAATAATATTCCACTTCATGTGAAAAGTGCAGAGACTATATTTCAGTTTAAGATCTCCTCATTTGCTCACAATGGTTTTTTTAATTGTAACCCAAATCCATGTATTTGTTTGTTAGTATGGTTCATGGTAAAGCGCTATCTCAGATGTATATTAAATGGAAGTTTGTGATTAGCATTTGTAATTCTATTCCGTGTTTGACCATAGCGACTGTCGCAGCCTTCTCGCCGTACAACGGCAGAAAAACATTAATGGCAGGCGGGTCATCCAGCACAGCTGCATGATACTGCTGCATGGTATGCAGACCATGAGACATAGTCATCTTTTTGAAGTGGTTTTTTGCTTGATGACTTAATGGTCTGTTCGATCCATTTGGTCTCCTCGGCCTTTGCCCTATTTATTAATTTATTTATTTGAACATACGCTTTTAAAACAGCGGCACCCGTCTATCCGACGGTGCGTTCATATACAGAAAATCACAAGATTAATACACAATTATATACACAAATTACACAGTTTTACCATGAGATAGATACATATTATATACAGACACAAAGTCAATCATACAAAATTGATCTGAAATTATGTCAGGCACACGTGGAAAATGGCACTATACATGTATATACATGAACAGATATATTAAATTCAATCGTCATTGTTTGCGCATTTCGTCTCTAATCGTGCCTTCCATGCACGCTTGGAGAAGGACTTACAAAATTTGTCAAATACATGATAAAAGTCGTTAACATTGCTTATATTACAAAATGTGGTGTATGTACTACCTAGCATTAATTTATATTTTCCATCAAGATCGCTAGAGATAAATAGCACCCATACATCAATACCATTTAAGTCAATTGGAGCCTTTTCTAGATTATTATATTCATTAGTTCTTATAGCATTAAGTGACATGCAAGTGAAAAGAAAGTGTTTTGTATTCTCAACACCATTATCACATAATTGACAGGTGCCATTATTATCAGGGGTCCATTTACTCACTTTGGACTCTAATGGTAGTGTATTTGAACGAATCTTGAATTTAAGACAAGCCCCATAAAAATCAATGTTATCTAACAAGTATGTCTCCATGCCTGGAGTGTACTTAATACTCAAATAATCTGTAAGAGAGGATTTGGATTTGACATCTTCTTCCCATTCAATGTTATATATATTATTGATCGCGCGTTTAACTGAATTGGCCCAATGAGGATTCAATGGAGCTCTACCAGACTTCGCTGAATCAATGATGTCAATTAGGTCACACTTGTGCAAAATATTATGAATACAATATAAGAATTTGTATCGAAGTTTAATTGGCTCAATATCCAAACTTAGCATTGTGTTAATAAGTAATTTTGGCCAGCGATGTTGCTCCATGTCAATGATACGTGCGAAATATTTTGCTCTAAAGCCATCTTGAATTGTGGAAATTGGTGCCCATCCGAATTCACCATAAAGTACAGCGCGAGGTGTGTTACGAGGGGCTTTCAAAATGTAACGTGCCATTTCAAGCTGAAGATTTTCAATTTTCTTTACATCTGCTTGACTACCAGGAAACCACACCGAACTTGCATAATTTATCGATGGAAGAGCTATTGTTTTCCATAGGACATCACCATAATGTACACGATTAAAGTTATCAAAATTATTAATAATAGACTTAATATATGCAATGAGTCTGTTACCCTTTTTAACTACTTCCTGAATATGACAATGAGCAGAGAGGTTGCGTGATATGTGAACACCTAAATACTTATATGAATCAACCTCAGATATATATTTATCACCCAAGCTCCATAACTTATTCTTATTTATGCGTTGCCCGACAATCAGAACATTAGATTTATCATTGTTAAAATTCAATTTCCAATCAATAGCAAATTTAGCAGCTAATTCGAGCATCCTTTTTAATTCATTCTCATCATTTGCAAGAAGAACCACATCGTCTGCCCAGAAAAGGCTACCAACACATACGTTATGAATTCTTACACCAACTTCATGTTCCTTTAACAGCTTTGTGAATTCATTAATAAAAATAGAGAACAAAACTGGCGATAAAACACAGCCTTGCTTAACACCTTCTGTCACTTCAAATAAATCAGTTTCTATATTGCCAAATTTAACCTGAGCTTGAACATTATCATATAAGGCATCAATTAATCTCCAAATTCGACCTCTTAACCCCGAGTTCCAGGCTGCTAAAAGTAAGCCCTCCCTCCAAACGGTATCAAAAGCTTTGCGAAAATCCAAAAATGCCATATAAGTAGTTGATTTTCCATTTCAGTTTAAAAGGTTTCCTTAGGAACAGCAGTATTGGAAACTTTGCAAGAAACTGCACCGTAGGCACTAACAGCTGGTGCAATAAATCAAAGAGTCGGGAGGTAAAAAATCATAATTTGTAACCCCGGATACTGCCCCATAAGCGTGGTTACAAAAATGTTAGATTATAAAGGGGACGGAACCGTAATGACAGTTATGACAGTAATCCCTGACAAATCAATGATATCCCATATAAAACCATTCCAAGTGCAACTTTGCTGTTGTTATGAGCGGTCACGTAAGTGACAAATGCGTATTACATATTCAGTACATGAGTGACATATATGTATCACATGTAGAGCGTAAGGGGTGACATAAAGGGTTTAAAAAAGTAAGGCCCCCCCCCCCCCCCTTAAATTATATCACGTTATATTTGCATACAATTGGGAGTTTTGAGAAATTGAAACACTTATGAAAAGGAATGGCTACCCATAGATATCCATTTGATTTTGTTGAATGAGGTATCAAACTGCGGAGAGAACCTTTGCCCATTTAATGTCCATCTCAGATTTTTGGTACCTGGTCCGGGAGTTTTGTTGCTAGGTGTATGTATCACATGTACAGCAAATGACCCAGGCACATGAGTGACATACTTTATATGTATCATCTGTCTTATTCTTATTTATATATCGCTGTGTAATTGGCATATTTCACATACACCTAGCACATAAAGTCCCTGCTCAGGTGCTTTGAGGTTGACTAATTCAAAATATATAATCGGTACCAAAAATCTGAGATATACATTAAATGGGCAAATTTCTTCTCCGCAGTTTGATACCTCATTCAACAAAATCGAATGGATACTTTTAAAGTTATGTCGATTTCAATGACCGCAGATGCAACAGAAAATTGGCACTAGGTATAGGAAATCATTGATTTGTGTGTGATTTACCATAGACGGTAAAAATCAATGTTTTACCCGTCTATGGATTTACGCACTGAAAAACTCACAGCTTATCAGCTAAGACTTGTATTCTTCACAGCCAGATACACCCTTTGTCCCGCACATTGCGGTTATCACTAAATCATCTGTCATGTTCAGATAGCACACAGTTATCACACACAAATCAATGATTCGTATACCTAGTGCCACTTTTCTGTTGCATCCGCGGTCATTGAAATCGACATAACTTTAAAAGTATCCATTCGATTTTGTTGAATGAGGTATCAAACTGCGGAGAAGAAATTTGCTCATATAATGTATATCTCAGATTTTTGGTACCGATTATATATTTTGAATTAGTCAACCTCAAAGCACCTGAGCAGGGACTTTATGTGCTAGGTGTATATTGGTTTTCATGTAAGTATTGCACAAGACATCGTCGTTCATGCCAAACCCTACGACGTTGTGATGTTCAAGGCAAGAGGCATGGGTACAGTGCATTGTTGTGTAAGGAGCTTGATGGTAAGCTCGATCAATATTAATTCAATTTGAGTATGTTATGCATGTCAACCATGATACCTTAAGACCAATAAACAATTATTATAAAATACAAATAACAGCATGGATCAACTACTGTTTTGATGATATTCGTGTTCACACATTATGCTAATAATAGTTCAGAAGAGTATTTATTTCGAGCATAGTTAATATATTTGTATTAATATGCATGATGTAAGAAGCGATGTATTAATCGGAAAATGTCCTATGTGTTAAATATGTGTTAAAGCAAATACATATAATATTTCCAATTGATGAGTTAATAACGCCTGTGTTTGTTAAAGGTTTGATAATGAGATGTGGTTTAATGTATGCACAGACTCACCTGCTGTGTAGACAAGTTGGAATCCTCTGTATGCAATATTTTTGTCTGTACTCCAATAAAACCAGACTGCCTCGCCATCAGAAATGTCAATTGCTATTGGATTCGGAAGCATATTATTTGAGGTAAGATCTCCTTCAAAAGAAGCTATAACGTTCCAGTAATCAAATTGACTTCCTCGACCATAATCAAGTACATCTTTATGCTCCTCGGTTTGAAAGTCGGTGAAGTAGAAGACAATCTGGGAAGCATCTCGTAACTTGATGAAATATACACAAACTTCAAAGTCTCTATAGTTTCCATTGTAGTTTGGAGTTGTCAGTATGCCATTAGGTTCGTACCAGGTACCACCACAATCGTTTTTACCTGAATGTTGCAACAAATATTATAACAAGGTCAGAATGATAACATAATCTGTTTAGGAACAGTTCTATTTATACTTGATAACATTATAGAGACTGTATCGGGCCCGGTAAGTTTTTATTGAGCCTGACTTAAACAAAAAAATATCGAGCCCCGTATGGAGCAGCAAGAGACAAGAGAGATTATTTAAAGAA
>CM069457.1:4608665-4829689 GCA_035610835.1 Ophiura sarsii
CAGGGGATCAAAAGACCCCCTTTAAGGATAAGTTGAGTTATATTTTTGTATATGGATTAAAATCACCATCGCGATCTCATACCGCCTATCATATCGTCGCTGTTCTGACATACCGGCACATCACGAAAAACAGCGTTTTGAGAAAATCGTGTTTGAACATTTTTCAATTTTTAAAGACTTGTTAGAGAGCATTTACATCAAATGTCACTATCATTGTCAAAGAACACTAATATATATATACTTATGTTTGTTATGAGCACGTTACAACAACAAATTGCAATTATTAATTAGGAGTAATTATGTCATAAAGTCATGTGCCGGTATGTCAGACAGTGATATGCCAGTGATATGCCGGTATGTAGTTACACGGTGGTCTATGGCAGAATATTGTGATGTGCCGGTATGTCAGAATACAAAATGAGGTTTTCATGCTGGTATTAGGTTAAAACCCTGGCATATGTATGACACTAATTAGTGCGGTATCTCATTAATTAATTACCTTTTTGTCTCAATTGTTTTGGAGAATAAAGAGTTTCACTTGTAGATCATAAATGCAACATAACTCATTTTGCCCAAAATGGCACATGTGCCGGTATGTCAGAACAGCGACGATATGATGCAGCATGTATACGCAATAATGTATTGTACGCGCGTAGTGCAGCACATTATTAAATGCCAAATCTCGTTAGTTTCGTTTCGTTAAATTGTGAGAATTGTAATCCCCATTTTTTATTTTTGAAATGGTCAAATGGGAAGGGTATATTATTGCGCAACTTTTTTATACAAAAATATGGCTTGCACATTTCGGGCCAGACGGGCAAAATGTGTTTAAAATAATTAATATTCTCCATAGACCGCTGTGTAAATTTCCTTTATGAAAAAACATGTTAACAATTGCTTAAAAACGAACATGGTGATCTCCATTTGTTATTTTAGAAATGATTTGTACATCAATGGAACTGTATACTAAATTTGAGCAAAATACCCGGCTATATCTAAAGTGCTCCAAAACCTTTAACGTCAACAAAAACGATAATCCAGATATTTTTATTCAATGAAGTATGTTTTGAAAAATAATATGCGAAAAGAATTACTCTTAAATACTATCCATGGACAAAAAAACCAAAAATTATTTGCTAGTGTTTATTTTTTAATGTTGGATGAACTGTATAGATGAGGTGACCGTTGTTTACATCCAATGTTTATCAACAAACGCAACGGGCGAAGGGACTAGACTGTCGACACACGCTTGAGGGAACAGCATATGACCACAACACTGTCCGCTATGCCTTTATAATGCTTTGGCGCGAGTTTTAAAAGCACGGGTCCTAAACAAAACATGATGCGCGCGCAAACTGCCGGGCAAAGAACAATAGCAACTAGCCACGTTTTGCCCGGTGTGACGTCACCTGTAACCCCATCTATACGGATAACGCTTTACTACGTGTAAAGTGTATAACAAAAGAAAGTTATACACTTTGTTTAGGTCATTTGAAGTAGTTTTCGACATTTGGATGAATATTGTCGGTACATTTTGAATTTTGATACCAAACATAACACCTAACAACAAAGATAAACCATGATTAGCGCCATTTAAAGAAAATTAGTCACTTTTCAAAAGTCACATTTTCAATACACTACTCGGGAGAAAAATGGGGGGGGGGGCGGGGTGGTGTGTTAGGTTCACCCAGTGTGTGACACTGTTGTGACCAGGATTGACTGGGCAATCGATCTCACAGTGCAGCCGTGCACACTACGCTGTGTTGGTTCGTGCACTTAGTGAGCGGGATATTTGATTCCGAACATAAAGTGCATTACATTAAACTGCTTGGAATTTTACCAAGCCTTAGGTTTGGTTTGGGTTAGCTGAAGATATCAATGAAGCATTTCAAATAACACACATGTACACACTCATCAGTCAGTAATTATTTATCATCAATTTCTCTTATTTCAGATTGATGTTACATAAAATGCTGTTGACTCTGTCAACTCAAATTGTTCCAATTAATTGCACCAATATGATAAAAATGAAGACCTTGTACGACTAAAATAATGTGATTAATCGGTCCATGTTCTCCTTTCCATAAAAATCCATTTACATTCATATCCTTCACCCATGTATGACACTTTGAATTTGAATTAGCCCGCGCATTGAGGGGAAATGCGCAGCGATCAACACGAGACTGATACGGCTTATGTGCTTGTTGACAATTGGTGTTTTTTTCCAGCGTAGTGTTTTGAAAAAGTGACTTTTGAAAAGTGACTATTGAAAAGTGACTAATTTTCTATAAATGGTGTTAATCATGGTTTATGTTGGTTGTTTGGTGTTACGGTTGGTAAACAGTTGAGGTGTCATTTTTTATGGATTCTAGTTTTACAAATTACAGTGGAATGGTTAATGTAGACTTAGAAATCAAAGGCAGCCGTCGTCCACCATTGTTTGGGCGAAATTCAACTATCACAATGGTCATTAAATAATTCATCATTCATTATTTCACCGATTGTGTTATTAATTGATCACAGGGTGACGCGAGTTATATATTGATCTCACTTGTCATTAAATGATTGTGTGTGGTCAATATTGTGTTCATTAAATGATCACCTGGGGGTAATTTAACTTTGTTTAACAACCGGTCGAATCTTTAAATGATTGCCTGGGGTTACTATGCTATAACTTATGGTCGTTGAATAATCCCCTGTGGTCATTAAATGTTCTCATGTGGTCAATAAATGATCCTATGTGGTCCTTAAATGATCCCCAGTGGTCCTTAAATGATCCCTTGTTGTCCTTAAATGATCCCCTGTGATCCCGCTGTGGTCATTAAATATCCCATGTGGTCCTTAAATGATCCCCTGTGGTCATTACATGATCCCTTGTGGTCCTTAAATGATCCCTTGTGGTCTTTAAATGATCCCCTGTGGTCCTTAAATGATCCCCTGGGGTCCTTACATGATCCCCTTTTACCCTTATATTATCCCTTGTGGTCTTTTAATGATCCCTTGTGGTCCTTAAATGATCCCCTTTGACCCTTAACTGATCCCCTGTGGTCCCAATGATCACAAGTGATCATATAAGGACCACAAGGGATCACAAAAAGGACCACAAGGTATCATTTAAAGGACCACAAGAGATCATTTTCTTGTGGTTCTTTAATTCATTCCTTGTGGTCCTTTAAATGATCCATTGTGGTCCTTCAAATGATTCCTTGTGGTCCTTATATGATCACTTGTGGTCATTGAATGATCACTTGTGGTCATTAAATGACCACTTGGGTCTTTAAATTATCACATGGATGGTAATGATCTTATGTCATGAATATATTTAGTCAGACAGTTCAGTCATCTGTGGTTCAACGGTGTCTATTGGTGTCCCATTTGTATTATTTCGGTTTTAAATCCGTACTCAAGCGGTGGACCATACAAAATAAGTACCATACAAACAGGTGTTTACTCCAGTAAAGTAAAGACTCGCGCGCGGAGTGCCCATCTCTCTTTCATTAGCTTTTGGGCCAGACTCCCCCATGTAATATTTGGCTGTGGGTGGTTCGCCACTCCTCCCACACAGCGAGTCTGTTTTACTTCCCAACATGAATTTATGACGGTACCCAATTATACAACCGTGTGAAGCGTGGCAAGTGCGGTAAAGTGCCTTGCCCAAGGACACAACGCGCTGGCACCAACGGGCGCGAACCCATAATCTTTGTATTGTGAAGCGAGGGTGAATCCGTTGGACCACGTGTGCCCGTAGGGCTGTATAAGATGCTCTCAGATTGGTGCCAAGGATGGCATATTTTAGGGTTTTTCAAGATGGCAGACAGTGGCATCTTAGATTAAGATGGCAGAGTCACCCACAATGACTCCTCTATTGGATATTTGTAAATACCAGAATTAGTGGGAAATGACACCTCATTCATCTTTCTAGCTCACCTGGATTGTAACAACGAATTTGACCGATTAGCAGTATTCCAGTTTGCTAAATGAATTAGGCCTATAGGCCTTATACATTCAAGTTGATACACTGCAAAAAGGTTGCTTAAATATTTACTCAACATTTTACACAACGTTGTTGAAGTATGCAACCGCTCAACAGTTGCGTAACATTTACCCGTTGGATAACATGTTTTCACCAACAGTTGAACAATTCCAGTTACTCAGCAGTTGCACAATTTTAATTACACACCAGTTGGGTATTATTAATTAACCATTTGTTGGGCATTTTGTGACTGTTGCTTAATTTGTGAATTGTTTTCATTATATATTGAGAATTTTTGTATAGCAACTGTTGCTTAATTTATCAAATGTAGCCATATGTTGGGCATTTTATTTGTGACAAGTTTTTATTATATATTGAACATTTTTGTATAGCAACACTGGGTAGGCAAATAATGTGAATTCTGGTCGATGCAGCAGAGCTACATACATCACTACCTCCCGGTAGTGAACCGGTAACTTGAAATGGGAATTCTAGGCGATGCAGCAGAGCTACATACACTATTCCCTTTCGGTAGTGAATCTGTAATTTATTTTAACATGTTATTTAACTAGGCCTATAAATATAATATCTGATTCTCTTATCATTGGTGGTTTTGACTGTGAACGTTTGCCAAACGTATTCTTGCTATCTGGGTATGAAGGTATACATAGTCCATATTATATAATACATAAACATATTTATATGATTCTTTTGGTGGAAAATAGATCACATGATATGAACTATTCGGTATTATGTCCATGTCGTGTATTTGTTGGCTATACACATCGACTATTATTGAATAGTCGATTCATCGCTAGTGACGTCGCTATAACACCGTTGAAATGATATTCATAAACAAATATATGTCAAACAAGGATGGAAATTTTAAACTATTTTGTCAGTGTTAGCGATTTATTCCGTTTTGGATGCCAAGACAGAATAAATCTAATTGTGGTCCTGCGCTGCAAAAAGGTTGCTTACATATTTACTCAACATTTTACACAACGTTGTTCAAGTATGCAACCGCTCAACTGTTAAGTAAAATTTGACCAACACCGTTAGATAACATGTTTTCACCAACAGTTGAACAATTCTAGTTACTCAAAAGTTAGGTAATTATATTCACTCAACAGTTGTTCAAGTATGCAACAGCTCACGAAATTGGCTTTTTTGGACAACAGTTGCCTAAAATTCACATGTGCGTAACTTGCATCAACTGTTGCGTGATTGTCCTCAATGCTCATGCAACAGTTGCCAAAGTGAAATATTTTTACGCAACATATTTTAGCAACAGAAACAGTTTCCACCAACATTTTAAGGACATTGTTTTCGACGAATTGCTCAACGCTGGGGAATTTTTACTTTTATACAACGCCTAACTGCAGTGTATTATACTACAAGAGTATAACTGCTTACCAGCTTATTTATACACGATAATTCTGTATTAAATTTAAATAACATCCATTGTTTTTTCCATTTTCAGTATAGAATCGTGCTATTATATCCCACACAATACCATGAAAAAAGTATTTATTTTGAGGGTACTTTTTCTGTTTCCGTTGTCCAAAATTTCTCTCTGGCTTTGACCGCTCTGACTGAAACAGATATCAATTATCATTTACTTTAAATGTTTAGCCATGATTCAGATAATCATGACAAATGTCATGGGGATGACATTCATATGCGATGTTAAGGAGGTAGAATCTAGTGAATGACAGACAATGCTCTATTTGCCTAAAGCATGACATTATCATCTAAATCAAAAGTTAAAATTTAAGGGACTTTCTAATGTTTACCAATTTTGAAAAGAAACTCCACCCCAATGTGAAAAAGAAGTTAAAGCCAGTACTAATTATCCAAGACCACTTCTTTAAACATTTAAATGTCTCTAAAAATTAGCCTGGCCCAATGTAGAAACAAAGCTTTGGATTACTCATGTTTGATGCACATCATGTACTCGTCAAAATGAGAATTATTACTGATTTTGAACAAGCATAACTATATAATAACAGTTTAACATAGACAAGAATAACATATTATAGTAGTTGACAAGAGATTAACAGAAAGCCCTTTTCCGTTCAAACGCGTTAAACAAGACAATTCGCTGCACTTTGTCTGTATCTTCAGTTTGGTGTGTATCTTCAGTCTGATAAATCCGATAATTATATGATCTAAAATTATAATGAAAGGGTGTATTATGTAAAAGATGATGAAAAAACAATGGGACCTAATCTCATTGGGTTTCATGATGAAAAACATTAATGAACTTGGGAAATGATGGGTACTAATCATTTTTGATTAGGCGCTCAATAAATGCTGCTTTATTATTATTATTATTATTATGTTGGGACAATCTGACCCGTTACTGTACACTCTTTATGGAACAGAACTCGTATAGAAGAGAAAAAATATACGAGGATGTATGTGACCTGGTATTTAAGGAGAAATAATATGCATTTAGGACGTGTCTGAAAAATCAGAGCATTATATCCCTACGGATAGCCTAATAGCTGATAACACAGTTCCTATTGACATAGCCCATCGTAGCCCATATGTGGTGGCAAGAAAATATATACAAATCCATCAAAATAAATGACCAATTACCACTAAAACGTCCTAATTCACACTTATGACGAAATGAGCCCAAAAAGCACCCAAAATCACCCAAAAAGTACCCAAAGTAGCCCAAAAAGCCCCCAAAATGACTGCTATTTTTATTTTTAGAGATTTACTTATCACATATTCCTAATTATACCGTAAGAGGTGGTGTGCAAATGTTTTACATGCCAAGTGCTCCCATTTTATCAATTTCAATACCATCAAAAAGTTAAAACAAGATGGCCGCCAAAAGTAGCCCAAAAAGCTCCCAAGACACCACTTAGAAAATTCCCACCAAGATTTTTTGGAATCTACACAAAATGTTGATTAAAATATGAAATTTGTGGAGATTGTTTATAAAATGCCCGAAGGGACGAAAAATTAAACATAAGCCTATGTACTAATCATTGTTTCTGAACACAAATAAGACGTTTGTTGAAGACCAAATTTGACTAGAACAAAGACATTCAAAAAAATATGAGGGTTTAGTGCAACAAATGGCTATCTGCATTTTATGCCAAAATCAGATTTTGGTATCAAAATGATACGCACAAGATCAGGAACCTAATTATAAGAAAATAGTAAATTCACCAAATCAAAAAGGTTCAATAGCATTTCTAACTTGTCAACACCGATAGGTGACAATGATGGGTACAATCTTCAATTCACTTTTTCTCAAAATGACCGAAATACAGATAGCCCTTTGTTGCACTATACCCTCGAATAGATAATACTTCCGTATCAATATTGCATCAACGTGCAAACTGTATCATCGGTTTCTCGGTGTTCAGCTATTTACCTTTGACGGTGGCCATTCATCCAAGCTCGAGTTTGCTATAAAACTGTTCTAATTAATTGTTTATGTTTAACAATTTGGTAAAATCCATAACTGTGCACATATTTTTTTTTTATTTGGACGCGATATCAGATGTTGTGTTACGTATAAAATTATTATGACTAACCTGTTTAAACCGCAACACATTTGACGTCACAAATGTAGTTCACCTTCAAATGGAGAATTTGTTTTTGGTTCAGGCCCAACATATCAAAACAGCCTTAGTTGAGCCCTGTTATGCTTTTTTGGATATTATATCACATTTTATACGAGCCAGACACGATTTGTACCTTTAGATTTGAAAACAGAAATAAATTGCCGATGATATTTTGATGGTGGTCATCATAAAGTGGCGCCGGAGTATTTTTAATTTATGCAAACGGGACCTGTTATCTTTCTACGTACTGTATAGGATAGGACTTTAGTATCCCAAAAGTTTAAAAAATCCATGCTATTACTTCATTATCATTGTCATTGTCTTGATATTGAGCCCTTACTGTTGGATTTCCACAGAATAAAATGGTTTCTTACCGAGTAAAAGTATTCCTACTAACAGGAGTTGTGGAAGAAACACTAGCGTTGTTATGGTGACTGCACAGGGTGTCTAGGCAGGAGAACCTGTAAATATTGAATCGTTAGAAACAAGGAGTCGGGGAATAATGACAAAATATATATCGCTTCAAAACATAATTTATTAATGTAATTACTCATATAGGATTGTTACGCCTTAGGGATGCTAAAACTAAAACATTAGCTAGTCAGGTGTCCGGTGAAGGGGTGGAAGCGGTAGTGGGGGGGGGGTACTTGGATAGTTTATTAGTTTTTTTGGTAGGGATGCGCCGCTAGCAAAATGAAAATCGAACCAAACATTTAGCCATTTTTTTTTGGGGGGGGGGGGTGGGGGTGGGTGGACCCATATGTTTACCGGAGACCAATAATGTGCATGTATATTGGAGAGATTTAACTAAAATGTCTTTGAAAAACGGCAACATTAAGGATTTTAGACCCATACAATTACCAACAATGACTATGAAAAGGGGTCATTCATTTACCAGACGGGTAGAAAATGGGACCCAATATGCCGGTACATCCCCGTAACCTCATATCCACTGGGTCAAGTGTCCCGTAAAATTCGTCAATAACAAATTACTTTTACAATCAAACTGTAACGAATTAGGCCTTTATGCATGATACGAGTTATAAATAAATAAGTTAAATATAAATTATTCCTCTAGTTATGAAGATTTCGAATTGTGATAAGACTATCTAATGCCATTATCAAATATTGAAAACATGACTGGAAGAATGTAAATCGTCGATTGAAATGGCAAATCAATTTTAAACATTAGTGATAAATACTAACACAAAGTTTATATGTACGTGTTCAAACAAGTTATTTACTTTTGAATATATTATTATGTTTGTAAGTATTGCTCTGGTAATGTTTATATTGCAACGTAAGTGTCTTGTTCAGTCGCAGCAAATTTAGAGAACTTGGTGTCCATTTTGAGAACACCACTATGTAAATCCAATGTATTAGTTTAATTGGCTAATCTAATCTAATCGGTTTAGATACTTCTTAATCATAATTCTGATAATAAATCAGGCTTACCTTTAAATGATTCTCTCTGCAGATACAGAACACTCACCTTTTATGAAAGCGAAATCATTTCTGGATTAAAGCCAACATATCTATGGCTTGTAAACTGCTTGTAGTACTACACGTTATTCGTCCTATTATTGAATTATTCTACAGGTTATATTTGCATCGTTTCCGCTTTCTGCCCAATGAACCATTTCAGATTTCTATGCCATGTATATTGAACAATAATAATGTATAAATATGTTGATGAGTAATAATCAGTATCAAGTTCAGGTTGAATGCATATCCATCAAAAGTATAAAGTGACATTTATGTTACGCACCGATTGCCCTTAAAACCACCATTTTAGCTCGTCACACAAAAGACAAAATCCTTTTATATATTATTACATTAACCCCAAAAAAGATATTTTGAATTTGTATCTCAGAGATCCCAACTTTTAAACGTTTTGCCTAGTAGCCATAGTTACTGCATTTGCTTGTCACCAAAATACCCTGTTATAATGTTAATTTCAAACTTATGTTATAATTTGAAGCAAAGAATCACCAAAACTACATACTTGTTACTGACTGTCCACTCCATGTACTTCGATCTGTCGCCCCCCCCCCCCCCCCCCCCCATGTCACCTGTCGCCACGCCAAAGGCTCTTAGGACTCAAGCGCTTTTATACTAGTGCCACCCCCGGCCAACCCCGTGTATGAAATACACCCTCATGTGGATATGAGCCCATAGCCCCCCCCCCCCCCCTCTCATCCCACCCCGCGGTGTAAAATACAAACTAGATCAAACTATATTATGCATGCACAGATTTATAAAGTTCAGTTTGATAAACTGATATAGTGATGTAGTTCAATTCGTATGACGTATATTCCCCGTTTGATACAGGATACTATGTGAATTCTTGTCATTGAAATTCTTTAGATTCAAAGCCAAATCAGCGCTTAAGCATCGTTTTAAATTCACGGGTGAAGGTGTTATAGGGGGCGCACTATCATGGTCGTAGCAAACCAGACGACATGAGACGTGTTGGTTTTTATCGGCTCAAAACATGATTTGTGGCACAGAAATAGTATAGACATCAATGGTAAAAAACACTGATTGTGATTTAGAGTAGAACTGATTTGCTTTGATGATGGCAGAATTTAGTTCTTATATGACACGAAACATTCAGAATTGATTATTTGAAATTAATTTACGTAGAACAAAATACGAATTTTAAATTGTGGATGGCTTCGTCTGGCAGTGACAGAGGAGGTGCGTGGCGTTATTTGCATTTCATGAATATTGTAATCAGATCAGTTGGGAAGGACGCCGGATCACGACGATCACATCGTGTGAGGTCATGAATAGTCATGGCTGAATATTCATTCACAACGAATGATTGACAGTTTACGCTTAACTTCCAGGTGAAGAACTGATAGAGTGCGCTATACTGTGAACCAAATCTCAACAATGGGCAGATATGGGAGTTATCCCCCTGTACTGACCCATCAATTTATCTACATGTATCCTCTAGTTAAATGAATATAACCACACTTGATAAACACTAGTTGCTGTGGCCCTTCTGTTATTCATCTAAAATACCTTTTGTTTTGTATTTACAGGAATTAAGAGTCATCTCAGGTAAATATCGAGTATGGGTGGCAAAGCTCGCCGATTTTTTTTTCTTTCCTGGCCAGGTTGAAGTACTTTGGTAGCATATCAGAAAAACGAGATTAGTTTGTTAATCTTTTACTCGTTGCCATGGCAACAGCCCAATTTAGATTTTAGCCATTTTGGGGTCAATATCAGTTAAAAATAGTCGAATTTTACCGCACATTCGTTATCTTATTGCAGCAATATGCAAGATTTTTTTTTTCAAAAGTAGCTATTACTTGATAGCTTTAGACACAAATAAAAAATAAAAAATAAAAAAATGTTTTGATGTATTTTCTGACCTGGCAACACTGCTAGTTTTGACATATTAAGAAAATTGATATTTTAGCCTATCTTTGCATCTCGTAAAACTACTTGCCAGGGCACTCAGGATATTGTCCTCATAGAAGGAGGGAGAGATGACTTTACCCTACTCATATCTGATGAAAACAGCTTGGGGTATTATATACTTTAACGGCAGTGTTGCCAGATAATGACGCATTTTGGAAAAATTACAATATTTCGTTTGTTACAAATAATGACATTCATTTTGATACTGAAGCCATTTTATTACGACAAATTGGATTTAGTATATACCAGATGTTCCAGGGACTTCCATAGATACCCGTTAAGTAAAGCAGGTGGAAATATAGGGCCTATACTTCTACTCTTGTTGCCAGAAAGTTCACAGTTCGGCAACATTGCTATATTCAGATAATTTGATTTCGTATATTAGTCGGGTATGTACAGGGGGGTGCACGTGCACCCTCAGTACTAAACCAAACCAACTTTTTAGGTGTCTTTTAGGGTCCTTAAACACATTTTAGATTTTAGCAGTGAAAAAAATGGGATGCTCTCCAGATATCCAAGATGGCGTCCAAAATGGCCGCCAAAACGGGTCAAATCTCATAAAATGACATAGCAATCAAATTGTATGGTGAAAGTATAGTTGTAATAGTGGGATGTATGTATTACACCACTAGACACTCATATCTAGAAGTTTTGCTTTGTTAACACACCTAAATCCAAGATGGCCGCCAAAATGGGCGCCAAAAATGGTAAAATTCCATATATTGGCATATATAAACCAACACGTATGATCAGAGTAAAGTTTTAACAATGGGATTTATGTGTTAGACCACTAGAAACTCATACCTAGTATTTTTACTTTGTTCACATATTTTAAAATCAAAATGGCCGCCAAATGAATGGCCGAAATTGGTCAAAAGTGGTCACAATTCCATAAAATAGGCTAATATCAACTGAAATGTATGATGACAATATAATTTTAACGAAGGGATGTATGTGGCAGACCACTAGTAGCTCATTTCCAGTATTTTTGTTTTGTTAACACAGTTCAAAATCCAGAATGGCCCCCAAATGGTTCCCGAAGTGGCTGAAAATTTGTCAAATTCCATAAAATGGGATAATATCAACCTAAATGTACGATGAAAATTTAGTTTTAATGGTGGGATGTATGTATTAGACCACTAATAACTCATACCCAGTATTTTTTGTTTTTTAACATAGTTCCAAAATGGATGCCAAAATGGCCCCCAAAATGGTTCCCGAGGTTGCTGCAAAAATTGTCAAATTCCATTAAGTGGGATAATATCAACCTAAATGTATGATGAAAATATAGTTTTAAGGATGGGGTGTATGTATTAGACCACTAGTAACTCATATCTAGTATTTTTGCCTTGTTAACATACTTTAAAATCCAAAATGGCCCCCATAATGGGTCCCAAAATTACTGAACAAATTGTTTTAATTCCATAAAATGTGATGATATCAACCAAAATATATGATGCAAGTATAGTTTGAACATTGGGGGTATGTAATAGACAACTAGTAACTCATATCCAGTATATTTGCATTGCAATAACATACTTTAAAACCAAGATGGCCACCAAAATTGCCGTTGTCAATGTAAAAATATCTACATGAGTGTATGATAATTCAAAATAGATATTGTCAGAGTGTATACATACATATATATACTGTTATACTGTACACAGCGCCCTACCTCGGACATTGACGGTACAGTGCCCCTGAAACCTAGGGACATGACTTTTTATGTACACAGAACGGGATGATCCCCTACTCTTTGCGAAGGAGTCTGTGACCGTTAACGTGCTCGGATTTTGCTCTTCTGATGCACGTTGGATCTGGTTTTGAAGTCTCCACACACAAATCTGGCTGATCTCCTTTGTATCATTTCCACTTTATTTTGTAAGTCCTTTGTATCCATGGTTTGTGTTTGTTGGCATTGAGCGCGGACTTGTTGACATCATATCAATTTTGTCTGCAGTAAGTAAGCTGTCGTATCTGTCCATGAGTGTCTTCACTGTCGACCGCTGAGTCGAAATTGAAATTATGGTCAATGTAAAAAGGCAATAATGTGACAAGTGGAGGGACGTAAACACTACGATGCTGCGTTTTTCTCTCTGGAGCTCGTCCCAGGAGGGGGGGGGGGGGGGGGGGGGGGGGGGTACTTAGTGGATATGAGGTTACGGGAATGTGCCGCCCCATAGTGTCCCATTTCAAATCTCTGGTAACTGGCTGAACCCTTTTCAAAGCCATTTTTGGTAAATGTATGGGTCTAAAATCCTTAATTGCTGTTTTTCGCCGAAAATTTAACAAAATCTGTCAAATGCACATAATATTACGATTTCGAGTCGTTAGATGAGCACCCCGGGTTAACAGTCTCTGACGGCAAAGAAGATTTCTTGATGCACCCCAGCATGCATCATTTTCAAAACATGACCTACTAATTGCAGCCACTAGTGTCTACTGGTTCCCATTGACATTACAGTACAATGAAAGGCTTATAATGTGGTCAAACGAGCATCTTAAGAAAATCCTTCTGCAAGTAGTAAACATGTATGTGACTTCAATTCAGTCCTTTCTTGTTTTTCTTCAATACCCTTTATTTTTGGAATAACACGTATGTATGTTTTAGTTGGAATTCCACTTCTTCACATATATTTAACCAAGTTATGCCTATCTCTACCATGTATTAGAAGATGGAAGTCCAGACGACCTCCAGCTGTTAATTACTTTAACACATGTTTGGCACTGTTTGTTTTGGTGTTAAGCCCTGCGTAATGTAGGAGCGCTAAGCCACAGAGCTGTGGCTAAGCATGCTGGGGTGCATCGAGAAATATTCTTTGCTCTGACTGTAAGAGTGTACCATGTGGCGATTTATTGGTCCTCAGATCAACTTATAAAACAATGGGTGTATTGTCATACCAAACTTTTTCAGATTTCTAAGCCATATATAATGAACAATAGCAATGTATAAATATGTTGATGAGTAATAATCAGTATCAAGTTCAGGTTGATTGCATATCCATCAAAAGTATAAAGTGACATTTATGTTACGCACCGATTGCCCTTAAAACCACCATTTTAGCTCGTCTCACAAATGACAAAATCCTTTTATATATTATTACATTAACCGAAAAAATGGTTTGAGACCTTCAGTTGGGTACTTATTGAAAATGGGATCTCGTTGGCGCGTCGTGTTATGTTGACTCGAATCTTTGACAATCAGCACCCTCATGCCATTTCAAAGAACTCCGAAAAGCTAAATGCGCCAACAAGATCCCATTAAATAAACAAGTTCATATGAAAGAACTCGAAGCCTTTATTTAACAGTTAACAAATTAAAAAGTACAAATTGTTGGGATCTCGTGGGCGCACTGAGGTAATTAGGGTCAAGGGACACATGTTACCATTACGAGTCATTTCCGCACCCAATATATGTCATTTTAATGTGTTTTTGAACTTGGCGCACGGATTTACCTTGAATAAGACATGGAGAAATAATAAGAATCTCTAAGAAAACTAATTTTAATACATTTTCAAAAATGTGCTTAAAGGCAATTTGTACTACATCATGCATGTCAATATATATAGTAGCACGAGCATTTTTTCAAGTTCTTGTAAATCAGTGGGCCAACATGATCCCATTATTGTTTTAGTTTGTTTGCTTATTAGTTTGACTGCAGTTTACTCAATACCAATGGGAAGTTAGTCAAGAAATTGAGGCGTTATCACCTTTTAGAGCCATTTCAGACCAAGTCTTACGATATCAGTTTAATTTGGTGCTTTTTGTCTGCGGCGAACTACTGCACTACACTGCATTGCACGGTAAATAGCGCTTAGTATGACTCGGACATTTTGTATGAGGAGGCATCATTAATTGTCGATGTTGGCAGTTTCTAATGTTACGTTGTATCCATGGTTTAAGATATTCATGAATAAGACCCAATAAAGCTGTATAATATTTTAAACATTTCACAAAATATGTTGTGCTAGGCTAATTGCATGCATTCTTACACCAAGGATAAAAGAATAAATCAAAAGAACAAATCAACGCCGAGGATATTCGAAAATTAATTGTGTTTATTAAGAATATAGTTCGGATTTTAATTAATAAACAATATAATAACTGACTGCATATACATATAAAGGATGGCTACTTTCAACGAATCTGTGTACTATTTTGAAACAGTTGTTTATTATACTTTAAGGAGCATGGAGAGATTGCCGAGAAAAAATGAAATTTGGAAAAAAAAGAATTGTTTCAATAGATAAAGTACGTATATAGGAACCCTGAATGGTAATATTTTTTGGGGAAAGAGTTGAATGATATCGCTAGATATATTTGGTTGAATCAATTTATGTGGTGAGTGATACTGATCATTTCGATGTGATATACTGTACATCGAAATTACCAAATCGTAAAATTGTACACTATAGACAGCGAATTAAGGTAAACGGTTTCAGATGGTAGTTACTAGATGCCAAGTATTATGTAGGTGCAAAAAAAGGACTATTGAGGAAATACCCCTTTAACAAGAACATAATGGGTGAATATGTATTACAATTTACAATTCTGGGTCATTAATCTCACACATTTGCTGCCAATGTACCATCAATAGGCTACAAATCACATAACAAAGGTATACATGCAGTTTTAAAAATGTAGATTTGTGAAGAGTGTAATAATTTGTAACCGAAGTGTTATAATGCAAAACGTATGTGAAATGGGGTTTAGAATGACAAAATAAAGAATATCTACATCATATTTAACATATATCTGAATGCATGGAACAACTCTAACAAGAAAGGTGTCATACATTTGCATGACAAAAACCTCAATTTTTATTTTGAAAGCAATAAGACATGACACGACACATATAACCCCTCCCCATATGCCTACGAAAATAGTAATACAAAATTAGAAGAAGACAAAAATGTGTTAAAATCCGAACCCGCCTAATGAAGTATATCCGTCCATTTGATATGGTATTCAAGATGAAGAGGATGTATCTGTCAATATATTCGAGTTATCTGTGAAGATGGGCAAACGATGGAGGTAAGGCTGCTAGCTAAAACACTACTCTATGGAGACCTGAACGAGTTCAGTACTATATCCTTATGGAGACCCATTTCCCTATGGAGACATACAGTGTGTCTCCATATGGAATTTTTGGCAAACTGTTATGTATGGAACTATTAACACTAGTCATGTCTTGAGGAGACCTGTACATACAGACACCGTGTAACTGTCACATTGATAGTGCTGAACTCAATGTCTCCATAACACTTTCTACCCGGCAGGCGGCTGCAGACGACATTCCAGTACCAGATTGTAGTAAATCAATGCAATCCAAAAAGTAACAATACATTTTAAAGCTTTGTATCTCTCTTAAAATAACTTGCAGTTCCAGAATGAAAACATCTTGAGATAGAGAAATCTTGTAGAATTACTTTGATACCCAACTTTTTTCGAGACCACCTAATATAAAACACTCACTGAAAGGTGTGATCATATAACTCACAATTCCATACAATTGATGAACTTGCATGACTCATGGAGAGTACGCCGCTAGAAAATGCTGAATATTCCATTCATGTAAATTTTCTTTCTGTTTCCAAAACATTTTTGAACAACATTATTAATGTTCATATAAGCGATTATTTCAATCTGAAATTAAAAAGGATAACTTTTTTGCTCTTCACTACTTTTCTCTCTTTCGCTCCCTTTACTGTATTAAGCTTATTATGATACGTGTTTACATGAATGTGCATATTTTCATTTCGGGACACGTTCATCTATAGTTTGGCAACACAGATAGCTGTTATTGTAAGTCTCGTACCACAGTAAAACTAACAATACAAGTCTTCTCTATTCAAATATGTTTTTAGTTTTATGCTGCGAACTAGTGTACCTGTGATACACAACTTTAACCCTAACCCTAACCAGATTGGTACCATTTTTAAGGTTGACTGTACGCATGGTGATGCAGCATATTACGTTGAGGACTATCGTTTAAGTTTAACTTACATGTGAAGGTTATGGGGAATGTCTAATGTTCTTACAAATTAATGATGTAAACAACTTCATATCAACAAATCCTATCATAGTATTAAAATGTGCACAGTACTGGAAGATGATATTTACTTCGAATTATTCGTTTGCGATATGAAATTATAAAAAAAAAAGTAAAGGTAAAGGCGGTCGATCCTGTATTACCAGGAGCGGAGTGCCCATCTCCCTATCAAAGCGATAGGGCCAGACTCACTCCTTTTTAAATAATGTTGCTGCGGGGGGCTCGCTATACCTCCTCCACAGCGAGTCTGTTACCTTCCCATCACTGACAAATGCCGGTACCCATTTAAATACACCTGGGTAGAGAGGAGTAATTGCGGTTAAGTGCCTTACTCAAGAGCACAACATGTTGACCACAGCGAGACTCGAACCCACAACCTTTAGATCATGAGTCCAGTGCTCTACCCACTGCGCCACACATGCCCATATTATGATGCGTATTTAAATATACCCAATGTGACTTAAAATATGTACAACATAAAATGACATTGAATTATAAACTATAAACAATATTGCATTATACATTATTATACAAATATTGAATGCTTAAGGATGTGAAGCTATATCACCAGGTCAAATTTATAATTAAAAGGCCATCAACATGGTACCAAGTGATATTGTTTTACTATTACCCATACACAAGGCATACAATTGTTTTATATAATTATATTATGCAATTAATTTCAAACCATGTGATAGTTAGAGAATAAAGGTATTGTTTTTTAGACCGTACCCGTGATATATTGTCTGACATAAATGCGTGTCGTTGTTCTACTTAAAATAATACTATCGTCCGCATTTATGACAGACAATTTAACACGTGTACGGTCTAAAAACAATACCTTTGTTCTCATTCTTAAACAATCATACTTTAGACATTTATCAAAGAAATAAGTACATTTTATTGTCCACATTTGACAACTTTTACCCCTGCTAGGATCGAATAACCCACAAACATTCCATCCAATCACATGCGATGAGTAAACCATGCGTAAGCGTCGCGGCGCCGGCATAAACGCAGGAAAAGCGCTAAAGACGCACTGCAGAAGTGCGCGTTATGGAGCAAACCACGCATTGTGAAGGTCGGGCGCATTGTTAAAAGTGAACCCCACCTCCACGTGTTAAGTTGTCTCATCTAGATGTCGCCGATTTCTCTGAGAACCAATGAGATTGCTTAAACTTTCTTAGCTGTTTAAGAATAACAATTATGACATAGCTGGAATCAGACCTCTCATTATATTTAAAAAAATATTAGTAGAAATAGAATCAAACTTTACACAGTTCTTTAAAATAATATGATAATATTAAGAATATACAATTACACAAGAATGTAAAATTTAAGAAATGTAACGGTATCCAAAGATATCCAATGTTATCAACGTTTATAAAATAATATAATTTTAAAAACAAAGTACACTAAATAAAATATGTAACATTTTATAATTGTGCACAGTTCCTAATACTATACAATGATGCAATCATGCATTATATTTTAATATACACAATACACGCCTGATCACTTTTTATATAATATATAGTAAATTTACAAAAATATACTCTTTAATATTTCCTCGGTGTTTAGCTGTAATCTTTATTTAATCTAAAGGATAATTTAGTTGGCTTTCAAATGCCGTTTACTTGATTGTGTAGACTTTTCTCAATCAACAGATATGTGTGATCAACCAAGAGCACTAAAAGTCATATCAACATTAGTTAGTATATACGCATTTAAATGAGCACAATGACTTATTCAAATTCATTTTTCCCTAAAGAAGTTGCATAGCTCGTGTTTTTATTAACCATGATTGATCAAGCGTATCGTTGGACTGGGAAGAGCAATTATAATCAAACCAAGCATTTGAAAGCCAATGTAATTTTCTACTAGCTTTTTAGCTGAAATAGTATGCAATATACTGAATGTTTGATAAAGTGACTAATGATTGAACACGTGCAACATTTTTGATGGGACACCCTGTAATTGTTTGTATCTTACAAAAAATGAAAACGATAACAAATATTCCTATTAGTAGTGCATCGGTTTTAAAGCATAATGCACCATTTCCTTGTGTTGCTCGATACCTAGACGATGGAACAAATATGTTCTGCGGGCGGAATGACTCCTCCGGTATATAGGTTGTTCGGGCGTTGTTTATTTATTTATTTTGTATATTTTTTGTTTTGTAGATTTGACAAACCTAAAGCTTTTCCAGGCTTAATGGCTTCTCCGCACACTTTCCAACCAATTTACTACTATTAACACCTTATATCGTATCATTTAATTTATTTCATTGTTAGTTTTCTTGATTATGTTATATATTGTTATATATTTCGTTGTTACCAAAATTCAAAAACTTATTTAATAAAATGGACGCACAAATGGATCAATGTGTCCTATAGGACAGTAACTACCCTTGGCTTTACCCCTAACTATCAACCACTTGATGCATGATGTAGCACCCCATGTACAGCAGACGCACCCCATCAATCGGGTCAGGGTTAACATAGGTGTATGGCCTTATCTCAACTACCAACCATCAAAATATAGACCAATGTATTATGGTACACCCGTTGTAACACCCCCCCCCCCCCCCCCTACCACATCTCAGGTCAGTGTTAGTGTTTAGCCTTGACGTATGACCTTATCCCAACCACATACTACCAGAATATACCTATTTACATGATGTACAGCGGGAATCAATTTTCCCATCGGTTTAATGATATCCATTTTCCCGAAAGTTTCCGATCTTTAAACTGATGCTCCTGTGTCCGAAGGTTTGCGATACCGATACGAAATGGTCTATGACTTCACTGGTCGTCTCGATCAGGATTGATCGGTGCAAGTTTCACGTTCTCGTACACCTCAACACTCATATAAGTCTAGAAAAAAGAGGAGTTGCATAGCGTGTTTGGAATAATTTGAACTTGATTTTATTATATTCCCATACGGTTCAGTTTACACGTGATCACTCATTTCTTCTAAGCACATGTGAGTTTTGGCCTTTTTTGCCATACTAAATAGTAGTGTCAAAAGGTGTCCCATGTGAAACAAGATTATATAGGCATTACATATATAATATTTGTACGTGGAATAGTAATAAACATGTTCAGCAATCTTAAATGCGTCGTTAACAAATATCCATTTTAGAGCTATCGTTATCAAATTATGGCAATTCAAATCAGACATGGTTAATTAAGCTTTGGCCACTTTTGATGTTTTAGATTCATCATTTAGTGCGTAATAAAAAATAATAAATACAATCAATAAAGTTCTACCTACTACATGTTGATAGTTAGTTCAATTTGAGCAAAACAAAGAACATATTTCAATCCAAATTATCCATGACAAAGCAACAAATATTTGAATATTATATGTATTTTAAGAAATGCATTTTTTCAGTGGAAAATCCAAGTGTTGTTCAAAAGAATATTGAATTGATCATATATTGAGAGTTAGGGGATTACATTCAATGGAATAAACTGCATTTGATAGAACACTAATAGGGATTACCAACAGTCAATTTATTGTTGTCAACAATAAATAACATGTGAATGTAATGTCAATTATTTTGACACGCCCTGTAAACTCATAGCCAAAAGGAGAAAGTGCTATTTCATTATAAAATAATAATATCATAATCTTATTGGCATTTCTAACACGTAAACCAATCAATGTCTGACCCAGTTGATCAAGCATACTTAATGCTTTCATAAGTAAAATAGTTAAGTCGATTTAGAGACTTGTTATATAATATTGTTATAGAATTCTGTTTCAAAACAATAGTGATTGTCAGTCCTCGAATGTATTCTGTATGTATGGTCTAAAGGAAATGTTAGACACAATTCTGGAGAAATTCAGAAGAAATGTTGAATGTACTTTCATTTGTACTATATCTTATCTCACCTGATTCATCTCAAGCATACGACTTATCGTGCGATGAAGTTCTCGGAAAGATGGTCGTGAGTCGGCTTCATACTGCCAACAATTTGTCATGACGTCATACCTGACAAATGACAAAATACTAGCATAATTATATTGTTGAACTCAATTGAAAAATTGACATCATTACAACAGTGACTGATCCCAAAAGGGGTGCTATAATACTTCGTGTGTGGATTGATTTCAGAGCGTATTCTTAGTAATTCCATCCGGGTAACTCCGATACGACTGCCTATGGCCGTAGATGTTTCATGGCAATCGCATCCACCAATAACGATTTGCATGGGAAACTATTGCCGATCGTTGTGAGGCTACAGTCGAGGAGACTTAAACTTGCCGGGCACTGTTTTCGAAAAAAATGACGAAGCAACAGCCTCTTTTGGCAACCCAAACATGGAAGGCGAACCAGGGGACAACCAAGGGAAGACTACATCAGAATTCTTACAACGGCTTAAGTGGACAAGATCTGAGAAATTGCATGCATGATAAGAGCTCGCTGGGGGATTCGTCTACCAAAATCATACGTGGTTGTGCCTCCAAGACTTTGGAATTCCGAATTTCAATATATATACCTGCATGTTGCAAAATTAACACCTGACCTGATCGATATACCAAACTTGGTGAAATGTCTACCGATCAATACATCTCTTGTTATACATGGATTTACAATAAACAGAAGGTAAGTAGAAAATCGGGTTCTCAAAAGGGTAAGGTAAGTAGATTTAAGGGGGCATTAATATACCAAACACCTTTCTGATTACCACCCATCGATATACCAAATTTCGCAAAAATGTACCCCAAAAGGCAGGCACATAATACGTATACCACTATATAGTGAGTACCACACTGCTCTAGCCTCTATCCCGGGGTCATCAAAAAAGTCCTACCTTTTGAGTCGCCATAAGCAAGTGGCGAAACAAATACTGCGCCTATCACTAGATGCTGACGTCACCTTCTATTTATTTGTTTTATTTTCATTAATCATCCTTCATTCTTATTCTTTTAAATCTATCAGTAATTATCTGTGTTACTTACATATCGTCAGAACACTTGTCTGGTTTAGGCATACGATAGCCGTTGTACTTACATATCATCAGAACACTTGTCTGGTTTAGGCATACGATAGCCGTGGTACTCACATATCGTCAGAACACTTGTCTGGTTTAGGCATACAATAGCCGTATGGTTGT
Source organism: Ophiura sarsii (assembly GCA_035610835.1). Taxonomy (NCBI): domain Eukaryota; kingdom Metazoa; phylum Echinodermata; class Ophiuroidea; order Amphilepidida; family Ophiuridae; genus Ophiura; species Ophiura sarsii. Next base: position 4,630,840 of record CM069457.1, read on the forward strand.
ACTTACATATCGTCAGAACACTTGTCTGGTTTAGGCATACGATAGCCGTTGTACTTACATATCGTCAGAACACTTGTCTGGTTTAGGCATACGATAGCCGTTGTACTTACATATCGTCAGAACACTTGTCTGGTTTAGGCATACGATAGCCGTTGTACTTACATATCGTCAGAACACTTGTCTGGTTTAGGCATACGATAGCCGTTGTACTTACATATCGTCAGAACACTTGTCTGATTTAGGCATACGATAGCCGTTGTACTTACATATCGTCAGAACACTTGTCTGGTTTAGGCATACGATAGCCGTTGTACTTACATATCGTCAGAACACTTGTCTGGTTTAGGCATACGGCTATCGTACTTACATATCGTCAGAACACTTGTCTGGTTTCGGCATACGATAGCCGTTCTGTAGAAGGGATACCAGATCCTTGGATGCAATCTTTGCATACGGTGTACCACCTGATTGTGCAATATAAATTGTATTAGGAAGAGTTAAGCTGTGAAATGTATGCGCTTAGTTCAGGAGTAAAATGTTAATAAAACTCCTAGATCTTTTACGTTACAAATGTGATGCAAGGCCTCAAGCGATTGTCAAGGACGAATGCACTGTACATTGTAACTCATCAATTATCTGATCTTACCCATTTCCCCCTACAAACCAGTACGTGTGCAAGAACCTCGTTATGCTGCACTGATATAACTAAATAATAATGTTTTATTTTTTTAAATAAAATGATAAAACGTTCTTACCCAGTGCTCCAATCTCCCATAGCAACACTCCAAATGACCATCTGATATGTGAGGGAAAGATAAGTGAACGGAATCATGGCAATGTGTATGTTACAATTTTACTTTGTTTGGTTTTAGTGTGTGCAGCTGATAATTGACTGACGAAAAAGAGGTTATGGGTTCGAAACCCGACAGTGCAACTATCTCTCTTGTGCAAGAAATGTCAGGGTAATGGTACTAGCGTTGTTTTAAATACATAAAATACATAAAATATAACTATCAATTAATTTCAATATATTGCCTAATACACCAGACACAAAACCTAGATACCCCGAATCGGCTGTAAGCGACAAGCTTCTTTTCAATGTTTCAACTCTTTATTAACCTGAATACATGTCGCATCCATAATTAGTCTTTCAATAATTTTTCAATAATGTTGAAACGGTAAACAATATCAGAATTATACGATTCTCTTTCGAAAACATTTAGGATAAATTTAAAAGGGGGTTCGAAAATGAGATCATCAAGTGGCAAGGGGTCGATGTGGCCGATCATCGCCGTCACCAAAGAAAGAAGTACTCCCCTCTCCCGAGGAGGGGTATAAACACTTACATGTCACTTTTGATCGTATACGTAGAGAACTGTACCGATTCGGGTGCCATCCAACGCTTAGGAATACGTGTCTAGAAATAAACCACAAACCGAGTTAGTGTGTCAATGAATAATTCATACACCGAGCTAGTGTGTCGATACATAGATGGAATAATGCATAAACCGAGTAAGTGTGCCGATACATAATTAACCGCGTTAACGTGTCTCCATATCAACTGTAACCTAGTAAAAGTTCTGATATTGCCGAATAACGATTAAATCATAAAGATGATTTGTGTGACACCAATAACATGTACCTAAATGATTTGTGTGACACCAATAACATGTACCTAAATGCTGATTTGTGTGACACCAATAACATGTACCTAAACGATTTGTGTGACACCAATAAAATGTGCCTAAATGATTTGTGTGACACCAATAACATGTACCTAAATGCTGATTTATGTGACACCAATAAAATGTACCTAAATGATTTGTGTGACACCAATAACATGTACCTAAATGATTTGTGTGACACCAATAAACTGTACATAAATGGTTTGCGTGACACCAATAAAATGTACCTACGTGATTTGTGTGACACCAATAAAATGTACCTAAATGATTTGTGTGACACCAATAAAATGTACCTAAATGATTTGTGTGACACCAATAAAATGTACCTAAATGATGTATGTGACACCAATAACATGTACCTAAATAATTTGTGTGACACCAATAAAATGTACCTAAATGAGTTGTGTGACACCAATAACATGTACCTAAATGATTTGTGTGACACCAATAAAATGTACCTAAATGATTTGTTTGACACCAATAACATGTACCTAAATGATTTGTGTGACACCAATAAAATGTACCTAAATGCTGATTTGTGTGACACCAATAAAATGTACCTAAATGATTTGTGTGACACCAATAACATGTACCTAAATGCTGATTTATGGGACACCAATAACATGTACCTAAATGATTTGTGTGACACCAATAAAATGTACCTAAATGATTTGTTTGACACCAATAACATGTACCTAAATGGTTTGTGTGACACCAATAACATGTACCTAAATGCTGATTTGTGTGACACCAATAACATGTACCTAAATGATTTGTGTGACACCAATAAAATGTACCTAAATGATTTGAGTGACACCAATAACATGTACCTAAATGCTGATTTGTGTGACACCAATAAAATGTACCTAAATGCTTTGTGTGACACCAATAAAATGTGCCTAAATTATTTGTGTGACACCAATAACATGTACCTAAATGATTTGTGTGACACCAATAAAATGTACCTACATGCTGATATGTGTGACACCAACAAAATGTACCTAAATGATTTGTGTGACACCAATAACATGTACCTAAATGCTGATTTGTGTGACACCAATAAAATGTACATAAATGCTTTGTGTGACACCAATAAAATGTGCCTAAATGATTTGTGTGACACCAATAAAATGTACATACATGATTTGTGTGACACCAATAACATGTACCTAAATGCTGATTTGTGGGACACCAATAACATGTACCTAAATGATTTGTGTGACACCAATAAAATGTACCTACATGCTGATATGTGTGACACCAATAAAATGTACCTAAATGATTTGTGTGACACCAATAACATGTACCTAAATGCTGATTTATGGGACACCAATAACATGTACCTAAATGATTTGTGTGACACCAATAACATGTACCTAAATGATTTGGGTGACACCAATAACATGTACCTAAATACTACTTGAGCTGATTTGAATCTAAATTTAATACACTAAATACATATTGGTCAGAAAGGTTGGTCGAATTATATCTTTACGTTTGTTAACATTAGCGTCACACATTCAATATCAACGAATATCAGATGAAACTTTTTTGTTAACAGAAACATCACAATGGCTCGTTATTGGCAATTTATGTTAGTTAGTCTACAGTCAGGTAAAGTGTGTAATTATAAGTCAATAAATGCGCAAGTGATGTTTCGTGATATTAAAATTGGAAAGATCAATGCAGGGGGAGTGCCATAGGCCAGCCCGGAGTGACGTCATAGTAGCAATACCGTTGACCTCAAATACAGCTCTCATACGACAAATACAGACGGTACCATCACACTTTGTTTTGAAAAAATTGTATACTTTCTTTGCTTCAAAATTCTAGACAGGGGTCATCACTTGACAATATTTGTCCAAGGGTTTCCTTTACATACCTATCTAATCATCTTTACGCAAAATGCTGATGTCCACATAATTATTTCTAAGAATCAGCCGATGTTCGGATGAGTTTTACGATCTTTTGGAAATGTAATGAAAGGTCTCTTACACATGACGCGATCGCTTGGGTTGATCTACTGGAAATGGTTGTGTAGATCGTAACAACTAATATGTCAAAACGTCTGGTTTGTTTTCAACGACAAACAGTAAAAATTACCCGGATGACCGGGCCGACTATTGTTCGCAAGTCAATATTTCGAGAAACAAAACATACGCATGTATTGGTCTAAATCATACATGACAATACAAATCTAAATTTACAATTGTGTGCAGACATGTTATATCGTTAACAACGAATGCAACACGTTAACAAGTTTTATATATATCGCAGTAAAAACCGTGATACGTGAATATTAAACGAATCAACACAATCCTCGTGTTGCGAATGCAAGGAGACAATGTCAATGCACTCCACGTATTTACGTGCCGGCTTCCTGATTGATTCATACCTATTTATATTTTATGAATATCATTCAGTATTACCCACAATATGGAAAAAATTCCCAAGTTTTACAACATTGTTATAAACAATAGTCATGATCGACGCAGCATGTCAGCAGAGCGTCATGATTCGTTTTTGATTGCGTATTTACACCAGCGTATTGCAATCATTCATGCTGCGATTGTATGCGATCATGGAGTGATTTATATAGGTGAAGTATACGAGTTGGATCTTCGTGGTGTAATGTTGAGGATCATTAAAACCCTAATATACCTTAGATTTCTTGACGTAGATATCTTCATCGCGTGACAATCCAAAGTCAGACACTTTAGCAATATAATCCTCTCCCAGTAAAATATTTCTTGCTGCTAAGTCACGATGGATAATCTAATATCAGATGATCAATGAATAAATGAAATACAGTAAATATATATATATATATATATATGTAGTGTTTATATTGTTGCAAGGCTTCGATATAATATTCAAGGGTACTTAATAACATGTTTGATGGTGTGTGCCACTAGTGGTTAAGTGGTTAAGAATCCTGATCCCTGGTTTTACATCAAGAGAGGCGGAATTTTCCCGATTAGGTTCTTTTACGCAATTTGGACTCTATGTGTGGGTTGTTTGCCGGATTTGGAACCCATGTTCAGAGTATCCCAAGTTTATGGATTTTTTTAACAGCTTCCCATCTGAGCGGTATATACCAACATACTTTATTACACAAATTCGTCATTCTTTTGTGCTCAGAAGTCAATAGAGCATCACTCTACACTGCAGTTGACAATGTTACATTTCATTGATGATTTTGGTACTTTCAGATTGACACCTCCCCTACTCAATCAAGTGACAAGCATAAACAAGTAAATGCTACAAAATATGGTATCATTGGAAAGGTAAATACTTCACCTTTCCAATGATTACTCATCATAATATGAACATCAAGAAAACATGTCTTTATTTTGAGAAGTTAATTATTTTCTTATTCCGCTTTTATTTACCCCAATATCTGCTAGATGCTTCATTCCGTTTGCAACGTCCATAGCAAACTGCATCAGTTGTGACGACATTACCGGCTGTGCACTGGATCCGGCTTCTTGACGTTTTTGTCTCAAGAATGAACGAAGGTTTCCATGTGATATCAGCTCTAATGCAACGTAAAGTGTACCTGTAAGAAAGCACATCACGACTAATACGCATGACTCATCAGTATAAGTGACTTGTACGTAAGACTTATACGATGGGTCAGTTATAATGCAAGGTAAAGTGTATCCGTAAGAAAGCACATCACGACTAGTACGCATTGCTCGTCAGTATAAGTTACTTGTACGTAAGACTTATACGATGGATCAGTTCTAATGCAAGGTAAAGTGTACCTGTAAGTAAGCACATCACGACTAGTACGCATGACTCGTCAGTATAAGTGACTTGTACGTAAGACTTATACGATCGTCGCCAAAATCGTATCAAATTAACTTTTCCCATCGAAATTAGGATGGAACATGTTTACTTTAGATGCTATGAGCGAAACTTATACTAAGGTTAATGTTATGGTCATAGTCCACCTTTGGGACATTATGGGCCACAAGTAACACCACATTTTAGAGCATACTTTCCAACTATTGTTTTTATACAAACGATATTTGGATGACGTCCAATTTAGTCACGCCCCCTTTCTTGGCAGTATTTTGGGCAATGGCTAGTTGTCAGAAATCACTAATACCACATTTTAGAGCATATTTTCCAATTATCATTGTTTTTATAATCCTGACCTTCGTGTTTACATGCTCCCATAAGAGTGACGATATTTGGATGACGTCCAATCTTGGTCATCGTACAGAATTCATCCATGAAATCCTTTTCCTCCATAATTGATGCACCATCTGGGGATAACAAAATAATCTGAGCTAACATAAATTCCAATTCTCTAAATCCGAACATATTGATATGTGTATATTGTGCTGAGAAATGTTGTAATCATGAACAATGTATAATTGAATATTACACTTAAAAGACACAAAATGTACAGTTCCATTTTTACACGTTTTGCTCTAAGCACATGTCAGTAATCAAAATATTGCCTAAATTACTAAGAAGCAGAAGGCAATTAAATGAACAAGGTTGTTAAATCGAAGGTCAGTATAATTTTAACAGAAAAAGAACATAACATGACACACACATGTACATTACCAACTCGTGAATGAATGACTCTGTATTGCGAATATTCTTGACCTTTTAACGCTGAAATGTGTGTTTTTTTTAAACTAACCTTTCAAAGTTTTGACGGCAACTTTTACTGCTTTGTTATTGCGCCACAGAACGCCTTCACAAACTTCACCAAAATTCCCGTCACCCAGAATTGTTCTACCAAGCATCAATTGGTCCCATTCAATTTCCCATGATTCCTCTTGCTCTTCCGGGTCAGGCGCAATTTCATATTCAACAACAGTATTGGCGTTCACGGTTGGAAGTTTTGACTCAACGTTCGGTGAAGAATGACGTTGAAGAGATGTTTCTTGCTTAGCCTGGTTTCCATGTGATGGCATGGATGGTCTGGAAACCTGTATGATAATCATTTGCAGGGGCGGGTGACTCAATGTTGGCCAAATTGTTTCAAACTGCTTTTACTATTCTATATACATGAAGACGCATTACAAATATTCTAGCATTTGAGTTAAATTGCTTCAGTTGTTTTTAATATAAGAAGCACAATTACACTTCAACAGTACAAAATCTCTAAAGTGAAACAATCATTAGTTTGAGGGTAATTTATATAGTACTACTTGCTCGTAGTATATAATTGAAACATATTTCTGACTCAAAATTCTTCCAGAGATTATGAGAAAAACATGGGCTTTCCTCTGATAACAAATTATTAATGTTGATAGGAGGAAAGTATATTTAATCGGATCACACATCTATGATCTTCAAAGATGATCTTCAAAGTATAACCCCGCATTCGTTTGTCTCTTTTTTCGACTCTGATCACTCGGTAGGCTGTTCATTTCAGAAACTATTGTAACTCACTCAACAGAGACGGAGGACGCAACTATCTTCAAGCGTTACACTCGCTATGTCATTATCTACCACCAGCTGACGCTAGTGGTCGCCACACTCACTAGCGCCACCGGAAAAAAATGCCCACACATGTTATCGGGGTTGATGCACAGATGCAAGTGATTTTCAATTATGTTGTTCTGAAGTTAAAGTCGGCCTAATTGGCCAGTGGAGGCTGTTCCCATAATTGTTTAAATTACTTACCAATTCTACCACTACTGCTTTATTATCGTTTCCGTTTTGGAGATCACTCCTCGTATTGGAATCATTGCGTTCCCTCTTTTGAGATCGGCGCCATCCAAATATGACTCCTATGATCACCGCTATGCACACGGCAATGATAATGACAACACTAATTGCAATTATTGTGGAGTTCGAGTCAAGTAGCGCTGAAAGGAAATTGATTTTTACATAATAGCCCTTGATGTAGTCAATACTCCAAGTGAAGGGATTTATTTTTACATATTCTACTAGACATGCATCGTAAATTGTCATGTTCCTAATTGTGAATGGAATAGATCCAGTTGTACTTCAAACTTGCCCAATGAACGTAGTACATTTCGTGATGTTTGCACCCTATATATAATATCTACCCGATATATAATGCCCTTGATGTTGACATTGTGAGATTTGGAAAATTGTATGCTTTCAGGAAATGTTTACTTTCCTTATACTCCTATGTATAGTTTTTATGCTAAAAATGTTTTAAAGAAAATCCATGTGATTTTTCCATTTGTAGCATGTCACACAAAGGGGTCCAAACTCATGGCACACGACCTGGTACTTTAAACTTGCCCAATGAACGTATGCTGACTATTAGGGTGTGACTTGTGGAGGTAATTCGCCACATTTTTAATTATACATCTAAAGGAAAGGTTTCAAGCGACGGTGTTTTCCTCATACCAAAATCTCAATTTTGTGTCGCTGGGTCCCTCTTGTAGTCGGTCGCGTGTGTGGCGTGAAGTAGGGTTCGGACGGGGCATTTCCGCGTCACCACTTTTGCGGTGACTGAGTCTTGCCGTTGCGGGGCTCATGGGAAATGTTTTCGCCCCGGCTCCCTTCGGCAGCTCATTTCTGGCATGTCCACGTTGTGTTCGTCGTGTACACCGTTGTGTTTCTTGCATATGTCATGTCTCCGTCGTGTTCATGTATCCTTGTCCATATTAGTAAATGATATAAATTAATGTCTAAATGTCATGTTATAAGTCATGATATTTGATGAGTCTGTCATCATCGTCGTCACCCATATACATTGGGTACTAGTATGTTCTACAATAAAACTATTCCAATAATTTTATGGTCTTAGCCTGTCCTTCAAATTCCTATATCGTATTTGTCCTATTGGTGTTTTACGGGTGGCATATAAGGGCAAACACACTATAATACAGAGGTCAAAATTCTTTTTTGGCTCTGAGGGCTATTTTGAGCAAATTCTGCCATAAGTAGCCCTTTCAGTTCATTTTGGAATAGGCCAACATTTTCTCAGGGCTATTTTGTGAAAACTGGGGGCTAATCACCCTTCACTCCAGTTTATTTTGAGCCCTGGTATACTATATAGAGAGTTCAACAAAAGAATGTATACCACTTTGTTTATGTCAACATTTGACCAAACAGGCTAGATAGGCATTTAGATGAATCTTTTACAGGCAAATTTGCTCCCTAACAACAAAGATAAACCATGATTAGCACCATTTAAAGAAGAAACAAATCCTATTTTCAAAAGTCTCATTTTCAATACACAGCACGAGAAATCCATATAAATCACTGTGTGTATTGGGAAATTACTTTAACGAGCATTTGTTGTTCCCAAATATTTTGTAAATGTTGGTTCTATAACCCTATCCCTGTCAAATCCAACAGAAACCAACGAGCCAATCTTTATATTCCACCGGCGTGCAAGTTTTTCGAGGATAAAATGGACCCAGGCTAGTATTAGCCTTGACAACCGTGGTGTAGTGGGGACTCCTTAGCCGTTGTTGCTGGAGGTCTGTGGTTCGAATCCCGGTGGGGGGGGGGGGGGGGGGGGGGGCGGTGACTTTGTATGAAATAAAACATTTTTTCAACAACAGATGAATCAGTACCTAGACATGTCTTACCTATTACAGTTACTGTGAATTCACATCTCCCATAGTTACCACCAGCATCAGTCCATGTATAAGATACAGTTGTATCTCCTACTGGGAATGTGTCACCTGAATAATGGGTTACCTCAGTAGATAAAATACCAGCTGTAGTTGATGTTACTATGGGGGTAGTCCATGATGCTACATCAGTGGCTTGGTTGACATTTAGGTCACTTGGTGGGCAACTGGTTATTGTGAAAACTGTAAATTACACACAATGAATACAAGAATCAGAGCAATTGAGAGTTATTTATTTTGAATACGGTGACACATTTTACAAGTGATCACTTTAAATTTAAAACATATGATGCATCTACACACATTACAAATTGTTAAAAGTTTGGAATTGAAAATGCTCTACATTGAACACAATCTGACGTAATCGAGTAAAATGTGTCATTATTAATATTTAAATATACACATTGAAAAAAGTATCGCACCACTGGTTGAAAAGTGCAAATGTGGCCTCGAATTTTGCCACCATGGTTTGATATTAAGGATCATTTGTTTGCGTAAGCTGTCCAGCTAAATGTTATGCAATAAAAGGGACACATTTGGGTTTGTGACGTAATCGATGTAATGTTTTTCAAGGCCAAGGGGAAAATGCATGAAACAAGTTTGGTCAAATAGGTCAAATTTTAAATAAGTCCAAATGACAAAAGCAATATTGCGGAAGTGTTACCCTAGATCAAATAACCAAAAACAAATCAACGGTGACCTCTTCGTGTATGCTGAATTTATGAACATCAACAACATGGCATGTTTGGACTCATTCACTGCATTGTAGCCTATAACGTCTAAATGGAACATATCTTGCGCCAAATACAGAACTAATACAATGACTATTTTAAATGTTTAAAGTCTATTCAATATCGCGTTATACCCAAACTTGTTTCATGCATGCTTTTGGACGAAAGCATGCATTTTCCCCTTGGCCTTGAAAAACATTACATCGATTACGTCACAAACTAAAATGTGGCCCTTTTATTGCATAACATTTTGTTGGACAGCTTACGCAAACAAATGATCCTTAATATTACACCATGGGGGCAAAATTCGAGGCCACATTTGCACTTTTCAACAACAAAAACAGTGGTGCGATACTTTTTTCAATGTGTATATTTGAAGGCAAAATTAAACAGCAAAAGCAATGAGATGCATAAGAAAATTTCATGATACAATTTCATACAAAACAAATAAGAATTCATCAATTTCCCAAAATAAGAATGTTCGATATACAGGGTGTATCAGAAAGAACTGTACCGAGGCAATATGATTTATTACGGTATGAATTCGATTGATATTGTTCAAACCGTTTTCACATTTATCTTGCGCAAACGCACAGTTTTCATAAGAATTTTAAATTTTGAAAATCGGACATTTCTGATGGAAAATACAGACTTTCTGGTAAAAATGGTAGATTTCAATTTTGGTCGAAATGATCAATTTAAAAATCTGTGAAATTACTAGCCCTACCTGAGATATCCATCTGTCCATATAGGACAGGGTTTTTTTTGGTCGCCATATCTCAACTTTTCACATCACTTGTATAACTATGTATTATTTGCATACTTTTGTGGGTGAAATTTGGAGATATATTCTGAATTTTAATCCGCAAATAAACCAGGATTTGTTCTGCTTGAGTTGTTTTAACTTTTTTTTCTTTGGCGGGAGCTTTGAATATTGCTTATGTGGTGTGGGCTACATTGTTTGAAATGTTGGGTAAGTGGTAGTGAGGATTGATTGAAATTGAAAAGACGTTTTTCATCGATTTTCGATTATGTCTTGCCACACGAGAACAAAAAGTAACATATAACATAGGAAACATTTTCACCTTTATATTGCAAGTAATTAAATTTAAAACAATAATCATTTTGTATTTTTTATGTATTTTAGAAACACGGAACAGTTCTTTCTGATACACCCTGTATGGGCCATTTCACAAAATTGGACCACTTCAGCTTTGGAAAATTATGAGAATAAATTGTTTCAAATCTGCTTACTTTGATTGTTTTTGATGACCCAATATGCTAAAGTTACTAGAACAATAATGTTTGCGAACACCACTGCTCACATTTTTACGCACGAAACCATGTAATTCAGGTATTTTATATGGTTTTTTTCACTCGGTGAACGGCGTTATCTAGTGTCATATTGCATTGGCAGTCATTGCATCCCTAAATAAGTCCGAATATGATATTCAAATTATTGGGTTTTTTTGTCGTTGAGAGGTCTCCCCATAACAATATTTGACAAGCTATGCGACAGAAGAATGAATTTCATTTGTTAGCCTCAACAAATCTCTTGCTATGAATCAACGCTTTTGACAACTATGTGGTTTCAATTTTGTACCTTTTTCCAAAACTTGTTTTGTCAATTTTACTCTAGTAGAAGAATATTCCCTTCTGTAATGTACCAATTGTCATCTTTTCTTTAAGCCCAACATTGAAATTGTATGTCATTATATAAAGATAACTGTACAGGGTGTATCAAAAAAATTAGGACACTTTTTCATGACGGTGTAATACTTGTTATAATAATTGTACCATGACCCAATTAGTCTCAATGTAAAGCCCAATTAATTATTATGATATCCTGAAAATATGAGATCAATCCGATGAAAAATAAGAAAACTATCATAATTTGCGTAAACCATGTCATTTACTGGTTTGTACAATGGGATTTACATGTATAGACCAGTAAATAACATGGTTCACGTTGCAATACGTTACAATAATTATAAACATAGACAATAATAATCAGTCAATAGCAAAGATTAGTTTGGTAATCCATTTAATTCTGGCCCAAATCAATACTGTCTAAATAATCCACAAATCAGATGCATTCATATTCTGTGCAAATCAAAAAAGTTCTCGAACCCACTGTAGATGGTTCATTACTATGATATTGGCATAAATAGAGTGCGCGTTCATGTTACTCTACTGTTACTGTGTGAATGACCATTGCACATACTACAAAATAGATTGGCTTGCCTAATAGGTCACAATTTCCTTAATTAATGATGGATTGTTCTCATCTCTTCAGGATTTTATCTTTATCGGTTGTACTTTACATTGAAATAAAAATTGGTCATGCTTCAGTGACTTAACAAGGATTTAAACCATCATCAAAAAGTGTCCTAAATTTTTTTGATACACCCTATATAATTATGCTATTTTAATGGTATTATTCTTGGATAACACCGTTCACGTGTATGCCAGTTATGGGATTGATACAAAGATAAAACAATTGAAACTTACATAAATCATGTAGGTGTTGCAGAAACTTCATTTATTTTATCAATTTTAATACGAAAAAATGATTTAAACCATACATTTGGGCTGAATTTCCCAATATTGATCGTCAAACAGTGGTCAAATATTTAATTTTCACTTTAAATGTTTTATATAGCTTGCATTTTCGTTTAAAGGGGTATGTACCATTACATTAACTATTGTATTAAAGTACATGCACACTGCATCGCATATTGTGAAGTTGTTCTCTTTTTTGATTGATATGGACATTTTAGGGTAAATTCCGTTATCCCTGTGAACAGCGTTATCCATGGTTATCCTGACATACACACGCGAAATAAGCCTGACGAAAACACATGCTCAATACTTGCTAAATAGAGCGATTTGGCTATGTGTAGCGCGGTAGTAAACACTCATATATGTGGACTATGAGCCATATATTTACACTTACAGCATATTCTAGAAGAAACCGTTTGGTTCACAAAGTGAAATGCGTTATATAGAACACAAAAGAAGAAGCAAACTCACTGTTTTCAATGCTTCGCTGCTGTATCTAAACTTCTCAAAGATTTTCCAAAGAAGAAAGATTGTGCTCTTGCAATATTTTCTTCAAATTAGGGTGATAACACTTTACAGGATAACGCCGTTCACGATAACGCCTTTTACGTTTTCATCCCTTTTCGGACCTTCTGCAAGCCATATGGTTGCATTTCTAATTTTTTTCGACACAAATGGTGAGAAAAACATTGGACCTATAATATATTACCTTTTATACGGTAACAGAATACCTACTTTACCGAGAAATATCGATCACGGAGTTCACCAGCTTAAAACATTCGTTTGAAATACTGAACTTCAACATTTTTTATAGCCCAAATGATGCGCCAGAGACTTTCAAGGTGATATAATTTTAATAGCGTGGTGGGTTTGCCAGGGGATGGTTCATAAACGATTGCAAATTTAGTACATTTACTTTATGTTGGAACGCTAACTGTGCGAATATCGGAAATTACACACATTTCGTGGAAAGTTCATTTGATATTAAAAGTGCACGTTAAGATTAATGTAGGCAGAACTAAATGCCTTTATATTTTGGTTTGATACGTTTGCTACATTTACTCGTACCAAAATATTACAAAAACTTGAATTGAGAATTAAATTCAGCAGCATAAAATTGAGACATCGAGCAGTGGAAACAGTGTTTTGGTGGTTTTAAGGGCCTTTCAGTACAAATACGAACCTCATAATGTAATTTAAAGTATGGCAAACCATGGTGTTCTGAGTAGAACTCATAGAGTTTTACGATAATATTAATAAACATTTGTGATATATACTTGCAGTAAGAATTCCCGGATCAAAGAATGATAAAAACCCAAGTGGTCCCATTTTTGTGGAATGGCCCATATACTGTTTCTGCTTAAAGTTGGATATGACATTCATGCATATTCCAGTCATTGGACTTTATGGATAAATTATTTTGTGACAGATTGATGATCATACTGCGGTCACTATAGAACTTCCGACCTTGAAACCTCACAAAATGGGTATCATTGCACTTGTACTTACTGCCTGGACGCTGAACTCTAACCATAAATTGACATAATGCCTGATTACCAGCTGTATTCATCCAGATGTATGTGATGGTGTTATCCTGGTCTAGATTATACAATGTCTGAGTATCAAATACTGTTGAATACATTGCATCAATTGAACCAGATAATGTCGTAGCAGTTGGTGCAGTCCATGTTTCCACATCAGCAGCAGCAGCAAAGTCACCACTTGATAATTCATATACTATTGGTCCAAGAGGACATCCAGTCACCGTGAATGCTGAATGGAGATTAATAAATTATAATTATGCGTTTTAGTATTCAGTATTATCATCAACAATTCGTTCATTATGTCATTCAGTCCTAAAATAAACAAACTGTACCGTAAAACGGGTGAATAGGGACATGGGATGAATAGGGAAAAAAATGGGAAAAGTTGTTGAAATGTCAATTTTTTGGTATTTGATGTATACTATTTCTTTTTTCTTCTAAATGTGTAAAGAGCAATATAATATTGTTCAGGAAATCGTCCTGTTGATGTTAAATGTGGAGCCCAGGGTATCAAAAATAAAGGTGTCCGAAAAAACACTGACAAAATGGTGTGGTCAAAACTTTCCTGCTCCTAACTTCATACTTTGAGCAAATAAGCTGGAAATGCACCAGGACCTAGTTTTTAAGGTTCTCCAACATATTCCTTGAGAAATTCTTAAAAGATTTTTGATTTTAAGCTTTTTTGCATTTTTTCCTTCACATTTGTAAAATCTGGGGTCAATAGGGACACCAAGGTTTTTAATGAAAATATTATAACCATTCCAAATATTTATTATTTTGAAAGATCAGATTAAAGGCTTATTATGTGGACATAATATCATCTCAAAAGTTTGACTAATTTGGGTACAAGAAAACAACTGTGGTCTGGATAAGTGTATATGTCCCTATTGACCCAGTTATATGAACGGTTGATTGAAAGCTTCAATTTTTGAGTTGTTATTTTGCCATTGTTGATCAAAAATGTTCATATTTATTTTTAAAACTGATGCTATAACTTTAATTTGTCATAAACCAACTCCCAAAGTGTGCCAGATATACTTCATGTTAACATTCCGAGAGATGAGGGGCTATTTTGTTCATTAGTATTTTTCACATTTAATGACACATAATATTTATTTCAATATTGGTAGAAAAGATGAACATTTGATACTGAATTCAAAGAATAACACATTTATGATCTTCAATCACCTAAATAACTCTTTACCTAAATCAGGAAAGTATTTGTTTCCTTGTTAACTGACACGTCTAAGAAATATTGTTAACAAATAATTTTGAATAAATAGTTATAGTGGTAAAAACTACTTAAAAGTGATTGTTTTGGTTTTTCAAAACTCTCTCATTATCCATATTCACCCATAAAACCGTTTTACGGTACTTATCTTATCAGAGATTTCAATCGGAAATTGGGTTCACACGTCAGTCCCAGTGAATGCCAAATGGGAGCAAACACATTGTGCACAAAAAAACCCCAAAAACCCCCAAAAAAACAAACAATCTAGAGAGTGCTGAAACTGTCCCAACTGTCCATATCTACCCCGCTTTACGGTACATATCTTATCAGAGATTTCAATCGGAAATTGGGTTCACACGTCAGTCCCAGTGAATGCCAAATGGGAGCAAACACATTGTGCACAAAAAAAAAAAAAAAAAAAAAACAATCTAGAGAGTGCTGAAACTGTCCCTATCCACCCCTTTTACGGTACTTATCTTATCAGAGATTTCAATCGGAAATTGGGTTCACACGTCAGTCCCAGTGAATGCCAAATGGGAGCAAACACATTGTGCACACAAAAAAAAAAGAATCTAGAGAGTGCTGAAACTGTCCCAACTGTCCATATCTACCCCGTTTTACGGTACATATCTTATCAGAGATTTCAATCGGAAATTGGGTTCACACGTCAGTCCCAGTGAATGCCAAATGGGAGCAAACACATTGTGCACAAAAAAAAAAATCTAGAGAGTGCTGAAACTGTCCCTATCCACCCCTTTTACGGTACTTATCTTATCAGAGATTTCAATCGGAAATTGGGTTCACACGTCAGTCCCAGTGAATGCCAAATGGGAGCAAACACATTGTGCACAACAACAAAAAACAATCTAGAGAGTGCTGAAACTGTCCCTATCCACCCCCTTTTACGGTTCTTATCTTATCAGAGATTTCTATGGGAAATTGGGTTCACCCGTCAGTTCCAGTGAATTCCAAATGGGAGCAAACACATTGTGCACAAAAAAAAAATCTAGAGAGTGCTGAAACTGTCCCTATCCACCCCCTTTTACGGTACTTATCTTATCAGAGATTTCAATCGGAAATTGGGTTCACACGTCAGTCCCAGTGAATGCTAGATAGGAGCAAACACATTGTGCACTTGTTCTGCGAAAATTCTCTCAATGTTTCCAGTTTTAGGATCAGAGGATCAGAGAGTTAAAACTTCTTCAACACATAGTTCTTGAATTAAGCCAGCACCACTAAAATGCCTTGAGCAACCTCTATCTCTCTGCTAAAGAGCTGATGGGTAGGGTTGGTGTTGTAAAGTAAAGGGACTAAATAGACCACAATAGCCTCAGAGTAAATTTTGTGGTACATGTAATTCGGTACCTGACCCTGGTTATTTCAAGCCCTACCTACAGCAGGATCTTACCATTGCTTGTATCTGTTACTGCTGCTTAACATGAACCTGCGTAAAAAAAAGACAAATAAAATATTAACAAAACACAAAATAATAGTATTATGTTATTATTTATGTGCTACACAATTTGAATTATTATGTTACCATTTGAGTTGAGACAGCATTAATTATATGTTGCACAATTTATTAAAACGCTGACTAAGAGCAGTCACAAGATTGTCAAATGATGATCTGCAACTTCCATCGCTCTTTACAAACACAAACTGATGGGCGTTACCCTCTACATGATGGAGCAGCATGAACAGCTTTTGTTGGTCTGTCCACTTGCAACATTCGGATAGGCAATTAAACTGGTTAATAAAACATTCCCAATTATCTCCATCAAATCTTTCCATCTGTGGTAGTGGCATTACAGGTGCTGAACCTGATTTCGTCTCATGATCATTGTTGCCTGGTTCAAGTCCATGTTGACATCCTTGCTGTTTCTCTCTCTCCATATCCAGCTGTCGTTCTAATTGCCTCATTCTGTGTTCTCTTTCGTCTCGTTCCTCTTCAAGTTGCAGATTCTTTAACTCCAGCCGTTCTAATTGTCTCATTCTGTGTTCGGTTTCGTCTCGTTCCTCTTCAGTTGCATATTCTTTAACTCCAGCATTATCACTTTATTTTGAAGTTCTCTGATTAACTCCTCACCTTCTGTTTCCATATCCTCAGACACTGTCAAGTCAGATAGGTAGGCCTATAATTCATTCAAAGGAAACTGGTATAGCAGCAAAAGCATCCTTCTCACTTAATGGTAGTATAGCGTAGCGTAACAAGGTCAGCATATTTCGACAACGTGTATAAGTCCAAGTTTATATTTAAATTTTTAAACAATCCCATCTCTGCCACCAGTGACGAGATCGGTGATATCTCGTAAGTTAGAACAATTAAAGAGAACACAGTATTTCCACAGACGATTATATTTATTTAGACTACTGGCTGAACACACTCTAAACTCCAAGATCCATAACTACAACTCTCTTGTTCGGCAACTCCACTACAACTGACTTAAACAGAATACTACATGCAATGTTCAAATAAAAGGATGGTCACTGTATAATTAGCATAATGTCAAAGGTTACCTATACAACATATAGATAAGATAAATTAAGGACCTATGACACTATCATCTTTAAACCAATCATAATGAAGGAACAGACTTACAATTAATACAAGAGAAAAACCCCAACAACAGTCAAGTGGAAGGTCTGCCAGACAACAGCTAACAAATGGTGATAATTGCACTTAACTACAACAATAGAGGATTGATGCTCAAAAGAAGATACCCCCATCAATGGCACCGGATTATCTTAGGGATTAACCATGACTTTAGTGTTGACACAGATGTAGGGCCTATAAAACCACTTACCAATTTCTTCCTAATAACTTCTACAAATTGGTTGGTTGGTTCGGTCCTGTCATGACTGACAGCTCGTGACCTTACAGATACTACGCCACAAATAACGATTTTCAGCAAAGGAGTAACAATCACGGAGAGGGTGTCCAGTAATCAATTTGATTTGGTCAATCCACCGGGAACGAGGTCTGCCTCTCTTGCGCTTCCCTTCAATCATGCCTTGCATGATCATCTTCTCTAGGTTGTTACCCTTGCGACGTGAGATATGGCCGAAGTAGCTCAGCATTTGGGTGTTGATAGCATGAAGAAGTCGTTTAGACACCCCTATTTCTTCAATAATACTGGCATTGGTCCTTCTCATTGTCCATACGATACGAAGCATACGCCTCCAACACCACATCTCGAAAGCAGCTATTCTGTTTTTGTCAGCTTTGGTTAGGGTCCACGTCTCACATGCATACATGGCAATTGGAAATACAAGGGCTTGGACTAGCCTGGTTTTTGTTGCTCTGGTTATTCCTCTGTCAGCCCAGATCTTGCTTAGGTTGATCATTGCTGATCTGGCCATTGCTAAACGGTGTATAATCTCTTTGCTGCAACCACCCTCTTTGGTGATCAGGGATCCAAGGAAGTTGAATTTTGAGACCGATTCCACCTCATTACCATCAATTATGAGAGGCTCTCCAACACCATCTGTGCCTATGGACATGATCTTGGTCTTGCTGACATTTAGACGTAGGCCAAGCTGCTCACTCTCCACCTTTGACTTTCTTCAGGAGTTCCGCCATCTCTTCCATATTTGTTGCAAACAGGGTGGTGTCATCGGCATAACGTAGATTGTGTATTTGGTATCCACCTACTGACAACCCCCCTGGCCAATCATCCAATGCACGTCTCATTATAGACTCTGCATAAAGGTTGAAGAGTGCTGGTGAAAGTATGCACCCTTGACGGACTCCCTGACCTAGAGCAAACCAGTCACTATTTCCTTTCTCAGTGCGCACACAGGCAGCTTGACCATCATACAGATTGCGAATTAGGTGGACGAGGTGGTAAGGGATTCCCATTTCTTGCAGTGCTGTCCACAATGCGGAATATCTCACACAATCAAAGGCCTTAGCGTAGTCTATGAAGCACATGAAGAGCTCCCTTTGGAATTCAAAACATTTTTCCATTATGTGACGTACATTGGCTATCTGATCTCTTGTGCCGCGGCCTTTCCGGAAACCGGCTTGCTCAGCAGGAAGTTCACGTTCAAGATGAGGTCTGAGACGTTCGTTGATGATGTGCAGCAGGATTTTGCTTGCATGTGGTATCAGAGCGATAGTACGATGGTTTTTACACTCGCTAGCATCCCCTTTCTTTGGAAGTGTTAGGAAAACTGATCTCTTCCAATCCTCTGGCCATACTCTTGACTTCCACACAGTATTGCACAGCTTTTGCATAATAACTGCTACAGAATCATCAGCTTGCTTCAGGAGCTCACTTGGAATATCATCTAGACCAGCTGCCTTTTGACTTTTTAACTTCTTGATGGCTTCCTGGACCTCAGACAGAAGAATATCAGGCTCATCTTCACCTAGTGGAGGCGGGGGAGACTCCTGTGAGCCATTTGTCTCTTCTTGGGACGCATACAGATTTTCACAGTAGTTTTTCCAACGATCCTTGATTTCGTCACTCTCAGTCAAGACCTTTCCTGATGATAGCCAATCTAGTTGTCGTTTTTGAGGTGATGTTTTTTATACATCTAAAGAGCTCTCTGCTGTTTTTGTGAAAACTGTGATCCTCAAGTTCTTGGCATTGCTGTCGGATATGCTTATTTTTATCTCTCCTAGAATTCAATTGAACCTCACTTGTAAGTCTTCTGTATAGGTTACTGCCTTGCAGACCAGCTTCCTTCAATTGGCGTCTTTCATCTGCTAAGTTGATGGTTTCATGTGACAGCCATGATGTGGTCTTTCTCTTATGTTTCTTAGGAACATGTTTTTTGGCTGCGCTGAGAATAGAGTTTTTGATGTCCAGCCAGAGTTCATCAGGAGTTGTTTCCTCATCTCTAACCATCAGTTCTTGAAACAGATTTCTGGTCTCCACTCTGTATTTGTCATCAAGATGCTGCAAATCAAATCTGCAGGGTTTGGGAGCACCTTTGGTCATCTTCAACTTGATTCGAAAATCAGCAATCAGAAGTCGATGGTCACTACCTATATCTGCCCCTGGCAGGGTTTTTGCTATCTTGATAGAAGACTTCCACCTACTGCTAATGAGGATGTAGTCAATCTGGTTTCTTGTGATGCCGTTTGGTGATATCCAAGTGTACTTCCGCCTTGGGTGTTGTTGGAAGATTGTGTTTGTGATAGTAAGTCTGTTTGCTACACAGAAATCCACGAGTGTACTACCTCTTTCGTTTCTGCTTCCCAAGCCCTACTACAAATATACAATCCCAAATCTCGACAATATATTATCAGTCATGTTTAAACAAATGTATTAGGTGATCTTTCATATTATGTAATTCAACATTTCCGATATAAATATGTGTAAATCAAACTAATTGACTAATAGAATGAACAACGTTTGATATAAATATATGTAAATAAAATATATTAATTGATATTTTGAAAAAAAATGTCATTTCTATTGAATTACTATGATTGTTACACTCACACGCAAAACAGAGTAAATATCAATTTTGCATCTGGCAGATATTACTCCCTGATATATATAGAATGCATTGCAAAGAATGAAAGCATGATATACCAACTGGGTGTGGGGAAACAAATTGCCAAAGTTGACTTAATTTGAAGAAAATGGACTATTAAATATCATTTTGAAATAAATTATTGTTTTAAGGAATTCTACAGAATAAAATGGTTTCTTACCGAGTAAAGAAATTCCTATGAACATGAATTGTGGGAGAAACGATTTCGTTGTCCCCGGCGGTATCATGGTTATCTAAGCAGGAAAACCTGTAAATGATGAATTATTAGAACACAAGGAGTCAGATAACAATAAGCAAATATAACTCGCATCAAAACATCAGTAATTAATCTGAGTACTTATATAGGATTATTAAGGTTTTGTCTATGAGTTAGATATTCATGATATCACTAATATTAAAGCTATTGACAAGCTATTGAATATCTTACGACATTTCTACGCCTTGGGTATAGTGTAATGTATCATCATCATCATCATCATTGGTCGTCCGTGCTGGAGGGTCCAGAAAATTAGACGGGAGATAGGCTGGTTGGTTGTTCGCATGCAGTGGCCAGCGAAACATAAACGGCGCTGCCTGATTATTGATGATATCGCCATATACCACGCTGTTTGGGATGTGATCCCTCCAACTGATGTCAAATATTCTACGTAACAGTTGAGTGTAACATCCATTGATTCTGTCTTCAAATTTCCTGCTGATAGTTCATGTTTCGGAGCCGTACAACAAAATGTAATGTATAGGCTTGCACAAAAAGAGATTTTGTCCTTGTCGACCAAAGTAATTATTACAAATGTAACCAAGCAAAGACGTTAGTGAAATGAATTGTGTAAGTTATCTGTTCTTAGTTTGTGCCATACATCCTTCATTTGTACATTTTCAATACCAATTCAGCATAGAGCTGTCGATAGAATTAACCTACAATCAAGGAAAATAATAGTTGGCACACTTGACACAATTTAATACAACTATCCCTCACAATAGAGAACCGACTTGGGACATAGCACTCTTTAATAGCACGCAGAGGTCTCCCTCTCTCTCTCTCATCCTTCCCCACCCCCATCAATCAATGTTGAGAGAGCTGCCAAAGCTAGCCCTCCTCGTAGGGCCACTATCACTATCCAGGGAAATACTATACTAAGATAGAATATAGAAACACTAAATCAGCCATCCTAGCCGAGTCAAAAGAGTGGCCCTCCAGTTTTGGACAAATGTGTACCGAGAATCCGGCACTAGACCACAATGCAACACGATACCCCGATGACATCATGCACACACTGGCCAATAGCAGTGCCGAGGAAGACAAGACCGTAGCCAGACCACATTGGTTTGTCAAACCGCAACACGCGCCAATTAAGGGCAAGGTGTGAAATGTACACCAATTTAATCACAGATCTTTAATTAGTCCCTCACCTGTGTGCATTTACTAAAACCACAATTTATAGCCCAATTTGTGTATACGTTTGACACCAATGTATCTTGTTCAATTAAAACTACAATGTATGTAAGAAACAAATAAGAAAATGTTTGAGCCATTTTGGCAACACTTATTCACATTAATGGACATAGGATAATAATTTTAGATACTTCGTGACAGTAATAGTTCAACAGCACTTAAGCCCTGTGCTTTTTTAAACTTTTAAATTGAGTTGGAACATTTCATTTTTATATGTTTGCATGCTAAACAAAATAGTGTCCATCTAACTGATGACAATGGCATCTTTCACAGATGATGATATAAGACAAAGCATCTTGTTTCAGAAATACTTCGGGGTGGGGGGGGGGGGGGGGGGCTGGGCAACTGAAATTTGTCTGTGTCGAAACTTTTTTGACCTCCCCTTTACAAATTGCAAAACTTTTGTGATCCCCTTTATTTTATATTTTTATTTTTATTTTCTAAAATAAAAGTTCACAAAAATATTCGTGTGTAGCGGGATTTGTTTTTTGCTACACAAATTGTCTTTTTACACCTCTTGCCTTTTAAAACTGAACAATTCTGAATTAAAGCAATTTTTTTGTCCACCCAGGCGTTATACTATCCATTCGGCCACACTTTTTTGACCCCCGCCCTTTATTTACCAAAAGCTTTTTGATCCCTCCCTTTGGGTAATTTGAAACTTTTTAGACCCACACAGTTTGGCCAAGCCCCCCCCCCCCCCCCCCCCCCCCCCCCCACGAAAGTATTTCTGAACACTCCCTTACTGGTAAATGTTTGTACGTTTAATCATGTTAATAGGTAATAAAGGCGAATGCTATTAATAGGAATAAAACCAAACAAACCTGTTAAGGGAGTGTTCAGAAATACTGTAATGGGCGGTCTAAAAAAAAGGGGGGGGGACCACAAAGTTTAATGTTAAGTGCTAAATTTAATGTTGTCTGCACACAGTTAAAACTCTGGAAATAAGTGTGGTCACTAAGTATCCAGGTTTGCAAGTATTTGTATGGGGGTGCTATAAATTTGTAAATCTTCACCATTACGGTGTGGGGTCAAGGGGCCCTCCAGGTGCGAAGCCCTTGGGGTAGGAGCCCCTGAAGCTGTTGGGTTTTAGCATGTTTGAATGTCCTAGAAAAGCTCTCCTTGCTATGAATATTTACATTTATTTGTAATAAACTTTGACTTGGTTCAGAGACAGTATGGGTTCAGGGGGCGAAGCCCCATAAAGCTGTTAGGTTTTAGAAAGTTTGAAAGACCTGGGAAAGCTCTTCCTTGCTATATGAATATTTACATTTATTTTTAATAAACTTTGGCTTGGTTCATAAACACTCTAAAATACGAGAGACACTATATGAAAGATGAAAAAACTACAACACGCGAAGCGCGCAAAAAATCATTTTTTTAAACTGAAATGGTCCAGAAAACGTTCCTGAAGCCATCTTGTTTATGCTTGAATAATTAAATATTGGACACAATTTTACGCGCGAAAGGCGCAAAAATTACCAGTGTTTTAACTACAATGGTCATGAAAACGTTCCTGAAAGCATCTTGCTATGCTTGTATAATTAACATTGAGACTAATACGTGCGAAGCGCGCCCAAATTTCCGCTTATGTACTAAAATGGTCCAGAAAACGTTCCTAAAGCCATCTGGATATGCTTGAATAATGAAATATTGAACATAATTATGCGCGCTTCGCGCATAATTTCCAGTTTTTTTCCAGTTTTTCTAACTAAAATGGTCCAGAAAAAGTTCCTGAAGCCATCTTGTTATGCTTGAATAATTAAATGCAAAAATTACCAGTGTTTTAACTAAATTGGTCATGAAAACGCTCCTGAAACCATCTTGTTATGCTTGAATAATAAATATTGAAACTAATACGCGCGTAGCGCGCAAAAATTTCCACTTTTTGATACGAAAATGGTCCAGAAAACGTTCTTAAAGCCATTTTGTTATTGAATAATGAAATATTGAACATAATTATGCGCGAAACTAAAATGGTCCAGAAAAGTTCCTGAAGCCATCTTGTTATGCTTGAATAGTTAAATATTGAATGTCCAGTTTTTTAAATAAAATGGTCCAGAAAACTTTCCTGAAGCCATCTTGTTATGCTTGAATAATAAAACATTGAAACTAATATGTTTGAAGCGTGCCAAAAATCCCGTTTTTTTCATTTAAAATGTTCCTAAAGCAGTGGCGTAACTAGACTTTTTCATTTGGGGGCAAGAAGGGGCAGTGACTTGAAATGGGGGGCTCCTAAGATTTGTTGAGTCAAGAGATGCGCGCGTAGCGCGCGAAAATTTTCGACTTTACAGCTATTTTTTGGACAATTGAGCTACATTTTGGCTCTAAACAAGACATATGCGCACGTAGCGCGCGAATTTTTTTCATATGTGTACTTTTGACCATCATAATTCCATGATTTCTTTCGTCAAATGAACCGACAGTGCCAATCTCAACCGACACGATGTCATTATTTGGGGGGGGGGGAATTTGGTGGGTACTTTGTTTGTAAATTTCATTTACAGCCGTACTTGATTTCATTTGGGGGGAAAGCGGGGGGGGGGGGCAAGGGTTCCAAGTGGGGGGGGGGGGGGGGGCTCCTGCCCCCTCCCCGCTGGTTACGCCACTGTCCTGAAGCCATCTTGTTATGCTTGAATAATTAACATTACAACCAATACAGGGTGTATCAGAAAGCACTGTACCGTTTTTCTAAAATACATAACGAATGCAAATGATTATTGTTTTAAATTTAAACACCTGCAAAATAAAGATGAACATGTTTCCTATATTATATATTTTAATTTCATTGAGATATCGCTTTTTGTTCTCATGTGGCAAGACATAATCGAAAATCGATGAAAAACGTGTTTTCAAGTTAAATCAGTCCGCCCTACCACTAGCCCCAACATTTCAAACAATGTAGCCCACACCACATAAGCAATATTCAAAAAAAGTTTAAACTACTCAAGCAGAACAAATCCCGATTTATTTGCGGATTAAAAATAAAAAATAATCTCCAAATGTCACCCACAAAAGTATGCAAATAATAAATAAAGGGGTCAAAAAAAAGTAAGTCCTTCCCCCTAAAATTTGATTGCTTTTGTTTACATAACTTCACACACAATGAAACGTTTCGAAAAGTTGAAACGAATATGAAAAGAAAAAACGCTTGGCTACTGATAGAAACGTTACATTTTCGATATCATATTTACTTTCTCAAAACAGTCACATTTCTCCAAAATGGTGTTTTCAGAAAAAGTGGCACTTTGTCCGTACCACGAAAACTAAACAAAGTTTGTTTGCATAACTCCGCACAGGATTAATCGTGTTGAGAAATTTAAAACATTGTGAAAAGAACAAGTGCTAGGATTCTCACATAAAGTTTCTTCTGTTCAATATCATGTTTACTTTTCCCAAAATGGTCTCATTTTCCAAAACGATGTTCTCAGAAACAGTGGCAATTTTCAAAATCCTATACAATTTTGTTTGCGTAACGCCCCCACAAAATTAGACGTTTTAAGTAATTACAACTTTTCTGCAAAGAAAAAAACGTTTAGCTATCCACACAAAGTTTCCCATTTTCAATATCATGTTTACTTTCCCCCAAAAAAGTCAAATATCCCCAAAATGATGTTTCCGTTAACATGAAATTTTCCAAAATCCAATTCAAGTTAGTGCCACTTTTCTGAAAACATCATTTTGAGGAAATGTGACTGTTTTGGGAAAAGTATACATAATATTGAAAATGTAAGACTTTCTATTGGTAGCCAAGCGTTTTCTCTTTTCAAAACGTTTAATTATGTGTGAAGTTATATTACCAAAAGTAATCTAATTTTAGGGGGGATTACTTTTTTGACCCCGTTAGTTATACAATATGTGATGTGAAAAGTTGAGATATGGCGACCAAAAATAAATCGTCCTATGGACGGATGGATATCTCAGGTAGGGTAGTAATTTCACAGATTTTTTAAATTGATCATTTTGACCAAAATTGAAACTACCATCTTTACCAGAAAGTCTGTATTTTCCATCAGAAATTTCTGATTTTCAAAATTTAAAATTCTTACGACAGCTGGGCGTTTGCGCAAGATATATGTGGAAACGGGTTGAACAATATCAATAGAATTAATACCATAATAAATCATATTGCCTCGGTACAGTTCTTTCTGATACACCCTGTACGCGCAAAAATCTCCATTTTATTAAACTACAAATGGTTCAGAAAACGTTGCTGAAACCATATTGTTATGCTTGAATAATTACATTGAAACTAATACGCGCGAAGCGCGGAAAAAATCAAGTTTTTTAACTGATATTGGACTGACGCTATTTTTTTCAAACATCTTAAAACCTTAGTGATTTTTGCAAGATTTTGCTAGCTTTAAAAACATAAAGTGATGTTTAACATCACTGTTTGGTCCATAATATCAATATCATATCATTATCGACCATTTTAACGGATTTGTGTTGTCATTTTGAAAATGGTTTTCAAGGGGAAAGGTTCATATAGGAGCATGTACGAATTACTGCCCCTCCCCACCAATGCACACACACACCCACTGACTGTCAGAGGTGAGAAATACTTGACTTTGGTATATCAAATTGGTGTGTAATACCCGTTTTATACCAGTTATACCCCTTCCCTTCCCTCCAGGCTCCAGCTCTTGAACTTATTATTGGATTGACACTGTATATGTTTTCAAAAATCTTAGGGAAGCACCCATGTTAGGGAAAACATGGGAGGGGTGAATTTTGCTATCTTAAACATCACTGTTTGGTCCAATATTAATATCATGATCGAACATTTTAACAAATTTGTGTTGTCTTTTTTTCGGGAAAATTGTTTTCTTAAGGGAAAGGGTCCATATATAGGAGCATGCACGAGTTATATACACCCCCCACATAACTTCACACACAATGAAACGTTTCGAAAAGTTGAAACGAATATGAAAAGAAAAAACGCTTGGCTACTGATAGAAACGTTACATTTTCGATATCATATTTACTTTCTCAAAACAGTCACATTTCTCCAAAATGGTGTTTTCAGAAAAAGTGGCACTTTGTCCGTACCACGAAAACTAAACAAAGTTTGTTTGCATAACTCCGCACAGGATTAATCGTGTTGAGAAATTTAAAACATTGTGAAAAGAACAAGTGCTAGGATTCTCACATAAAGTTTCTTCTGTTCAATATCATGTTTACTTTTCCCAAAATGGTCTCATTTTTCCAAAACGATGTTCTCAGAAACAGTGGCAATTTTCAAAATCCTATACAATTTTGTTTGCGTAACGCCCCCACAAAATTAGACGTTTTAAGTAATTACAACTTTTCTGCAAAGAAAAAAACGTTTAGCTATCCACACAAAGTTTCCCATTTTCAATATCATGTTTACTTTCCCCAAAAAAAGTCAAATATCCCCAAAATGATGTTTCCGTTAACATGAAATTTTCCAAAATCCAATTCAAGTTAGTGCCACTTTTCTGAAAACATCATTTTGAGGAAATGTGACTGTTTTGGGAAAAGTATACATAATATTGAAAATGTAAGACTTTCTATTGGTAGCCAAGCGTTTTCTCTTTTCAAAACGTTCAATTATGTGTGAAGTTATATTACCAAAAGTAATCTAATTTTAGGGGGGATTACTTTTTTGACCCCGTTAGTTATACAATATGTGATGTGAAAAGTTGAGATATGGCGACCAAAAATAAATCGTCCTATGGACGGATGGATATCTCAGGTAGGGTAGTAATTTCACAGATTTTTTAAATTGATCATTTTGACCAAAATTGAAACTACCATCTTTACCAGAAAGTCTGTATTTTCCATCAGAAATTTCTGATTTTCAAAATTTAAAATTCTTACGACAGCTGGGCGTTTGCGCAAGATATATGTGGAAACGGGTTGAACAATATCAATAGAATTAATACCATAATAAATCATATTGCCTCGGTACAGTTCTTTCTGATACACCCTGTACGCGCAAAAATCTCCATTTTATTAAACTACAAATGGTTCAGAAAACGTTGCTGAAACCATATTGTTATGCTTGAATAATTACATTGAAACTAATACGCGCGAAGCGCGGAAAAAATCAAGTTTTTTAACTGATATTGGACTGACGCTATTTTTTTCAAACATCTTAAAACCTTAGTGATTTTTGCAAGATTTTGCTAGCTTTAAAAACATAAAGTGATGTTTAACATCACTGTTTGGTCCATAATATCAATATCATATCATTATCGACCATTTTAACGGATTTGTGTTGTCATTTTGAAAATGGTTTTCAAGGGGAAAGGTTCATATAGGAGCATGTACGAATTACTGCCCCTCCCCACCAATGCACACACACACCCACTGACTGTCAGAGGTGAGAAATACTTGACTTTGGTATATCAAATTGGTGTGTAATACCCGTTTTATACCAGTTATACCCCTTCCCTTCCCTCCAGGCTCCAGCTCTTGAACTTATTATTGGATTGACACTGTATATGTTTTCAAAAATCTTAGGGAAGCACCCATGTTAGGGAAAACATGGGAGGGGTGAATTTTGCTATCTTAAACATCACTGTTTGGTCCAATATTAATATCAAGATCGAACATTTTAACAAATTTGTGTTGTCTTTTTTTCGGGAAAATTGTTTTCTTAAGGGAAAGGGTCCATATATAGGAGCATGCACGAGTTATATACACCCCCCACCCCCCCCCCCCCCCCCCCTATACACACCGTCCTCACTGTCAGAGGTGAGAATACATGACTTTGGTCATATTAAAACTAATACAATGTATATTTTTTCAAAAATCTTAAAATCTTAGGGGGTCCCTCAAAAAGACCATGCCAGCAGCACCCCCCCCCCCCCCTTCCAGGGGCTTGTGAAGTATCCGTGATCTGGAATTTTGGTCTAATTAACTTGTAATGACTCCGAATGATATTAGGCATTTCCTACCCAATTAAATAAATTAGGCCACTGATAACAACAAGCGATGATTGCATTGATTGGGATCAAACATTAGTTAATATAATAGGCCTATCCTAGTATTGATGAAATCAAAATACAGAATTTAATATTAAATCCTTATTCCAAACATAGCTATCAGCAGCCAGCAGCCAGTTCTACATCAAGTACATGACTCCAAGCATGACCTTGCTTTAGTGCTCTGGCGCGCGCGCGCGTGAGGTGTTGACAGTTCAGCCCCAGAATTGTTGATAAATGTGATGGTCCATATATGGAGCGTATTATTATATAGATGATGTCATGTCGGTGACTGGCTCTTACGCACTGTGGGGGGTATAGTTCCAAAACTGTAGGACTACTCCACGGGTTCGGTTCTCGGGTTGGTCGGTTCTCGGATGGGGAGCATTTTTTCTAGTATTAATATAGATAGAGTAGTCCTAAAGGTAGGACTAGCCAAAGCTTCTGATGACATGTGGCTCGGATCAACATTGCCTCGTGGGAGAGGGGCACTTTTTTCCTTAATTGGGACAAAGTGTGCCAACCTTTTTTTCCTTGATTGTCTGAGCGAAATGCTAAATTCACAATCTGAAATCAGTCTTTTGGCTATATCTTTCAAACGAAATGTCGGATTGTGATCAGATTTCGCCCATTAATTCACAGGAATAGTGTTAATATTTCCCGAAATTGACACATATTCATCAAGTAATTTAGGGATCGGTCACTAACGTAGCATATACGTAAAAACATGTTATTTCAGAGTTGACAAAAAATATGAAAAAGTTGAACCTAATAAAGTGCCTAAATATATGTGTATAATTCAGTCTTTTTGAACTTATAAAGGTATCACAAAAGTGTGATGCATGTTTTGACAATAAACCAAAGTTGTCAAGCCATGCGTACACCGTAATAATACCCCTATATCTTTTTAAAGAGCGAGTAAATCAGCAATGATTGTTGAATGACATGATTAATATACTTTCCACGCGGCAGGCAACTGCAGACGACATTCCAAAATGTCACCAATTGTTTCAAAAATGTCAAGATTATTGAATTTCATCACCATATTTGGAATCACCTTGACAAATGCATTAACATAAGTAAAAACATTCCTAGTATTGGTTCAGTAACCCTTGTGATAGACTTTGAAAGTTGGGGAAGGTTTCTGAAAAATCTGTTTTGTGTATGGTAAAAATAATAGCCGCGTGGAAAGTGTTAAATACAGCAAAGCATTAACAAAATCAAGAACGTTATTATCATTCAACAAATATATAGATGACATAATGATAGTGGCGATCAAAAACAATGATGGAAATTATGATCGATAGACATATTAAGAAAATGAAATAAATGAAGATCATTTATTAAACAGAAGTTTGGACATGGAATCGAACCCAGGGCAAATGCGTGCAAGTCTCACGGCAGAACCGTTACACCAAACGGTTTATGCACGATGTAACTGACTTTTACGTGATCAGTGCACGTGTATTGCCATTGCGCAATGGTGATTCATTTTCAACAGTTCACCATGACAAATGATGAAATGTGTCAATATTAAGACATGCCGAACTGTTTTCCATGGATAGTTGATTAGTGGACAAAAACCCGTCTTATAGACCATTTTAAAGAAAATAGGAATCACTGCATACCTACTTTCGAACGGTTCACCATTGATGAAATAAAATAAATCTATAGTGTCATATATTTATTATTTCAACACGATGAACCGTTGAAACATACATATGATGCGACTCATTTCTTCCCATAAATAGCCTATAAGTTTAAAATAAGTTCAATAAACACTAATCCATTGAAAAAACAATTTTGCATTTCATAATAATGACAAAATCAGATGATTTGTGATGGTGATCCGTTGAGAATGAATCACCATGATTCCTATACATGACTTTTATAAGTAGTATATAATTGACACGCAATAACAGATCAAGCCCGTCTAGTGTAGCGGTTAGCTATTGGGCTTTGAGTTCTGGTGGCCCGGTTCGAATCTCGGGAAGGTATTTTATTTTGTTTAATTTGCTTTTAATAGTTGATTGATTGATTTTTTAAATTTAATTGATTGATAATTTAGACCCACATTTTACGCTGTTTCTTAAATCATGGTCACGGTATCTTACATATAAGCCTACATTATTATGGTACCAAAAGGATGCACACGATGTTCACAGTTTTCCAAGAATTTATGTAAATTAATTAATTATTTTTCATTTGTGACTAACAGGGATTAGTTTGTTAATTGTTATACTGATGTTTTACAAATGCATAGAATTCAGGAGGTACTTATATATTAACAATAATGTTAACCTAATAAAAACCTTTTAAAAAAGAAATAGAAACAAATCTGCATGACTTTTCTTATCCTTATACACATGTACTTGTTTTGGTATGTATAGATAGAGGGAACCTCTAGCTATACCACGGTACCCAAATAAGCATACTCTGCATTTCGGATTGTTTTTTCAGACGTGGTATTAACAACCAACCCCACACCACCTCCTCTCCAGAGTAACCCTTTCTATTCATAGCAAACTGTAAAGTGGCACAAAGTTGATTTTAGGTAGCTTTAGTTAATTGGTCATATCTCAAGATTGACAAAACCAAATCAGATGAAATAAACGGCATATGAAAGCTAAGCATTTAGTCTATCAATTTGTATACAATTGTTACACCAAATTCTAGAAGTTCATGGTCAATAAGTTGGGTAAACACGTGCACGGTTTTTTTGAGACACCCTGTATACATTTATTACAACACGGTTTCTTGCAGTGTGCAGTCACAGCATATTCACAGCACTTTGTGTCAACGGAGAAGACCACTATGTAAATCAAATGTATAATTTTAATTGGCTAATCGAATAAACGGTTTAAATACATCATATTCTTAACTTGGATAACAAATAAGGCTTACCTTTAGTGGTTCACTCTTCAGTTACAGAACACTCCACATTTTAATGTTGTAAAGTCAAAATCAATCCAGGCAGGTAAAATAACTTACTTAGTACTGCCTTGTACATAGTATGTGTCCTATTATTGAGGTATATACGATTTTTGGCTTTATTTCCTCTTGTTGTCTGATGAACCATATCACCGTTTCTATGCCAGGTATAAACACGTAATCGCGATAAAATATATTGTGAGTAATCTAAAGTTCAAGTTGATTGCATTTTCATTAATCATATACATTATATGCTACACAACGAATGCCATTAAAACACCATTTTAGCACGAACCAAGTCACCGTTTCTGTATGCCAGGTATACTAAATAATAATACCGTATTAAAATAATATTGTGGGTAATCTAAATTAATGTTGAATGCATTTTCATCAAAAAAAACTGTCATGTGAAACCAGGGGGCACTCAATTAAATGCTACACGCCGAAAACAGTCATGTTGAAAGCAGTATTTTAGCTCGTCACCCAAATGACAACACCCTTGTTGTCATATTGTATTAACATCACCCAAGAACCTCCAATCTATGACATTTTAACATAGAGAACCCACTTGTTGCCTATTAGGCCAATTAAAAAAAAAATCAGTTTTTCGTTCCCTAATTTTTCAGGACTTCTATATCTTTAATTTAATTTTAGTATTTTTTAAAAAATATTTTGTTAAAATCTGACATATTGGTGATAGATTTACTTTAGTCCGCAGGT
Organism: Ophiura sarsii; assembly: GCA_035610835.1. Classification (NCBI taxonomy): domain Eukaryota; kingdom Metazoa; phylum Echinodermata; class Ophiuroidea; order Amphilepidida; family Ophiuridae; genus Ophiura; species Ophiura sarsii. The sequence goes on from CM069457.1 coordinate 4,663,747, forward strand.
GGTGTGTAACCCCCACACACCCCCCCCCCCCCGAACTTTACCTGGCCTTTACCAAAGATCCTGTCGTAGCTGACAACAAAAGCCAGCTGTTATAATGTTAATTTTAAACTTATGGTCGTATTTGGAGCAATATTCACCAAATTGCTTACCCCAACCCCTATTTTCTTTAACCTGTCACTAAAGACCAAGCTTTGATATATGCTAATTTTAGACAAACTGAAATAATAGCCAACTCGAGTGGATATAGGCCTATGAGTGCGCCCCCCCCCCCCCCCCCCCCACACCCTCCCCGGTGTGAAATGTAAACATATTGGCCACATATTCCTCGACTACTATCAGTGCCCCCCCCCCCCCCCCCCCGCCCTTCCGTGTGAATTACATGAAATCCAAAATCCAACCCAAATTTCACACTTCATGAACATAATGATAGCTCATTTAGACAACCTGAAATATAGCTAACTCCAGTGCAATAGGCCTATTCAACACTACTTCGTGTCCCTTTAAATTCACCTTTTCTGCTTCACAGTAAACAAATATAATGGATACCAAACATGTATTTTAAAGAGTGCGTGCCTGAGAAAACCAGACAGTTGGCGGAACTTGAAGGTTATCGGATTTTGCTCTTTTTTTGGTTTAGTATATGTACTTGATGAAATATTCATGCTGACTAGGTTTACAAAATCTGGTCCATATAGCTTAGATTTTGTGCCCCATCAAGTTTTAGCACCTTTCAAGCCCGCAAAAACACCCAAAATAACATATAATTACCCATTTTTGCATAATGTTCATACTTGTAATCTTGATGTCTATTGTCAATTTTTTTGTTAATCAAGTTCAAATATTGTAAGTACATAGATTTAGTATTGGGAAGATCAAATCAAATTTCACTTAACTCCTTTTTTTATCACCAGGGGAGGGTCCCACTTAGGACCCCCCCCCCCCCCCCACCTCAAATATCTTGATTTTTGTATGTAAAAATGTGGCTATCTTCAATCGCTTGCAGGAATTTATCCCAGCAGTGGATTAAAATAACCCGATTGTTTTCTCATAGAATGACACATTGGCTATCAAAAACTATTCAAACTTAGCTAAAGAAATGTGTCTGGATACTAAAAAAGATAGTGTTTCTATATATTAATTTTTAATATTTTCTAAAACAAGAACACATATTAGTCGGGTATATACAGGGGATACCATGCACCCCCACTCCCCAGGACTCCCCCAAACCAACTTTTTTGACTTACTTTCATGGTTCTAAAACATATTCAAAAAGTTACCAAAATTGATTTTGCTATGCTAAGGGGTTATTCAAGATGGCGTCCAAAATGGCCGCCAGAACTGGTCAGATCTCATAAAATGACATAGCAATCAAAATATATGGTGAAAGTATACTTTTTATAGTGGGATGTATGCAATTAGACCACTACACTCTCATATCCAGAACGTTTGCTTTGTTAAAACACCTACATTTAAAATGGCCGCCAAAATGGCCGCCAATAACGGCCGCCGAAAATGGTAAAATTCATAAATTTGCTTATATGATCCAACATAACAGCAGCTTGGAACACCTTCCCATTAGCCACCATTCCCGTAAAACGCTATTTTCGTGCAACCGGAAATATCCCTATTGAAAACACGTAAATAGAACGACCCCGAAACAACCGTTCGTTATGATATACCCAGCTCGGCGCTTACGGTTTGATTGGTCTCAAAGTAACGTGTACTTGAGGAGCTTTCAGAAAATGGTCCCCAAAGGCTAAGCGCTTATTTATTTTCAGAGATATTTGCCAAAAACTTTCAGAAATTGTAGAAGCCAGCTAAAATAAGCATCGGCACCAGATACTTGCACATAAAATTTTCCACACGCGTTTGTACACAGCGTTCGGGACTTGTGCGTAGGTACGAGGCTATTTGTTATTTTCGTTTGATTGACAGCTTGACAATGCTTGACAACTTTTCGCGAAGTTTTTAAAGAGATCGAGCTACATTTTCAATCGCCTTTGCTGACTTTTTCGTGGGAATATCACATCCGTTCAATCAAAATTTCGGTAAGTTTATATTTTATCAAATCTTATTATAACCGTAATGTATAATCTGGAATGTGCAGTACCGTCAATTTTTTCGCCAGAGAACAGAATGTGGGGCGTTTTACGGTTTTGATTTGACCATCAAAATCCATCCATTTGGTGGTGAATTACTTGAAGTTCAACAAGGCCACGGCTTTTAGTTTTATTTAGCATGTTTGGGCAATGTTTTGCAAATACAAGGTAAAGTGAGAAGAGTCTCACCTTTCCTGCACATACAGTTTTCACACACCAAGTTCTTGTCCACATCGGTCCTAGTAGGTGGACAAATTTGGCCACCGATTTCGGGGCCAAATTTGCCATCCAAGACAAAATGCGTAATAAATTAACTATTTTTCATGCTTGAAACACAAAATAATGGTTCCAATGAAGTAAATTTCTGTTGGGGTAAGATTTAAGTTTGATTTCCTGTTTGAAATTAGCAAATTATGATGCTTGTTGAAGAGATGAAGAGCATGATTTGGCGATGTTGGTGTTGGGAGGCTCAATGATATCTCCTAGCACTATATCTGGGGGAACTCACTTTTCACTAGTAAAATGATGTCATAGGTACTTGTAGCCAATGGATCTACGGCACATAATCTCCTAGCCACACTCCAGAGTTCGACATACGTGGGCGTACTTCGATCAGGCTGCGCACGCATGCTTGAAAACTAACATAATACCGCTAACCAATCAGACCGTGAGGTCGAGGTGACGTATTGCGCATAATGGATGTCTGTTCACACGTTGCCCTGTTTTTTTTGGTTGAACTCGTGTATACGCAAGTTCAACCTCATGTGACGTGCCTCCACTAAATACAATTACAATACAAGGGGTGTGTCAGAGACATCCACTCAGCATCAAGCAAAAGTTGTTTTGTCTATTGTAAAAAGTTTTTGTAGTGATGACAACGATACCATAATTATATTTGTGATAGCCCAATTATTTCCCTCACCTTCATTTCTTTTGCTTACAGGTACTGAAAACAGGAAGATATCCGGTCCAGAAGACAGTAAACAACCAGTCTACTATGCAAGCTTGGTAAGACGAATTGTTCTCAAAATGTGACAAATAAACTCTTTTTATTTTTGGTGGGCCAAAGTTACCCATCACTGGTCAAAGTATCCCCAGTCTAATGTCTACAGTCAACACGAATACTTGGGCCTTTTTATAATTAGCAACAACACCTCCCCCTCCCCCATCAATAGAAAGCACCATTAGATTGATTTTCAGGGGGGTAGGAAGTTGGGTTCAGGGGGTGGGAATTTATTTATTTTTGGCCGCAGTAAGGGGGGGATTTTTTTTTTGCGCCACCAAAGGCGGGAATTTATTTTTTTAAATTTAAATGTATTCATTCATATTATTGAGATGGGTGGGGTAGATTTTTTTTTTTTTTTTACTCGGGATCAGGTTTTTTTGGCCTGCATACTACTTCAAGGCTTTAGATTTATCAATTTCATTATTAAGGCCTTGAGGGGCACACCACTATGCTCAACAGTCAAGTTGAATTGGTGACTAGCAATATCTATGACTGAATAAAATATTAACACAGTTTTTTATTTCCCTTTTCTTCACCTTCAAATGTTTTGGCTTACAGGTATCATCAGACACAGGCGCAGCGGATATGTCCAGTCCAAAAGACAATAACTACCAGTCTACAGGCAGGCTTGGAAAGACGAACTGCAAGAGTGATCAAGAATCATAGGAAAGCTGATTCTCGGTTAATTGTCGCTTGACATTCAATATTGACTCTTCAAAAAGAAATACAATTAATCCTTATACACATAATTGTGTGATGTAAATGATGATGTCATCAGTCATCTCATTGGCTGGATTCTTCAAATGAAAAGTTTATCTTATAATAAAGGTACCTTTCAAGTCGCATACAATTTAAAGGTACCTTTCAAGTCACATACAATTTAAAACCTCAACCATTGCATTTTTTGTTTCTTTTTTGTCCACGAGTCTCGAAAGGTGCTTGGTGTTATCGGGAAATTGGTGTTATCAATCAGATTTTGTTTTGTTGTGTTTCCACTGAATTACAAAAGCCCACAAGTTTTAATGAATAATTGCTTAAGATGTTGCCATGCCATCACCAGCTCTTGCATCACAGTCATGATAATTACTGTGTCAAACTGTTGTAAACAATTGCACAACAGGGGTAGAAATTAAAACAGAATCGCAAGTAGAGTTTAACACACTATTGAATAGAGGTCGAGAATCCACATTTCTCACAAAGCAGAATATAATTATAAACAAATTCTCGCAACCTGTGATGAACCTGACATTATCCCAAATGGATGTAAACCAAACAGCATGAGAGCATTCACTATTTATAGAGCCCCTTGTTTAAACAAATTGTGATGTAAAAAATGAATCAAATAAAACAAAACCTTCCAATTGTACACGAGTTCAAGATTTTTGCTATTTTGACAACATTTTTTTCATCAGGCTTTCACCTTTGGTGAGTGTTAATTTATAATTTTCAACTTGATGTTTTCTATTTTACATGAAAGGTCATCCGTAAAATTGTAGCATTCCAAAGTTTGAGTTGCATAACTCCAGTGGTTCTTATTTTAGAAGCACAAGGTCACAAGAAATTTTCCAATTGAGTAGTACACAAACTGGCGGGTGGTGAACCATCTGTGGCATTCACCACATTTTAGCCTGTAATTTTGCATTCACCACATTTTAGCCTGTAATTTTCAAATGAAACATTTCAGGCCCCTAAAATTTTACAGGCAAATTATGGGGATTCCTCTGATATCAAAATATCTTGAGGTGAAAAAAAAAAATTGTAGCCAATAAAAAGTGATCAGTTTCACATTCTAGTACAAGCTGTAACCATGATCTATAATTGCTCTCTGCAATGATTCAAGCAGTCCTTATATTGCACATCAATACAATGAATGGAATACAATAAAAGACCAATCAATAAGTGTACATTTTATTTTCATTTTTAATATGCATTTATTTTGCATGTAACATCAATGATTATGGCAATAATAAAATCTGAATTATGCTAACATGTATTCTAGATTTATATTTCCTTGTTGAGTGAACTGTGACTGTGTCAATTCTGTATTAAAAAGTGGTTTACATGCCATTTGTATTTAGAATAACATTAAAAGAATCTAACAATTTGCAGGCGCTTTTTTCTTCTTCAACCTAAATGTAATCCGCAAGCATACCAAAATAATAAGGTGGTCTTAAAAAATAACAGAAAACACTTCGAGTCCGGACCGGGACGTACTTGAATCGCGTTCCCACTAGCGATTTAGTCCGGGTCCGGACTAGTTTATACTCTATTTGGCTTCCACCGGACAGTGACGTAACTAACAGGTGCAGCTTTTACGCACGCGCATGTATGTTCCGTCTTTCAACGCTCGTGTGTATACGCCAGTGCCTCGAGTAGACGCGTGCATTATGGCTGCAATTAGTAGAATACGCAGTTATGTCACTGTCTCATGATGGCCAAATAGACTATAGAAAACTCTGGAATTTTGTTTTATGTGGTAACATGGCCTTAGTGTTGGTTGTTTTATTCCAAGATCCACTATTCTGAATTGGAGTGCTAACATTGAGAATAAGTTGCTGAGAGCTCATTATCCTGAAAATAAAACTCAATCTTTTAATGTTATTCTAAATACAAATGGCATGTAAACCACTTTTTAATACAGAATTGACATTGTAATATGAATTTAAAGGTATAATGTGATCTTTTCAGGTGACACCCTCAATCTTTGAATAAATCCTCAATCCTTTGGAAAAAAATGGAAGCAAATTTTCTTGCAGATACATTTCTGATCATAAATATATTTTAGTTACAGAGCGATATGATTCCTAATTACCTCAAAATCATAGTTTTAGAGTGAATTTAGACTAAAATAAGTTGTCGGCGCAAACTCCAACAGTTTAGAATCGTATCGCCCTGTAACTTGGAATGTATGTACGATTTATGATCAGAAATGTAAATCTGCTTCCAATTTTTTTCAGGATTGAGGGCGTCCTGGTAAAGATCACATATATATTTAAACTAAAAGGAAACTATTAGGTGGTAGACTGGTGTGGGGGCGGCACATTCCCTCTCATGACCATTTTCTGTCATAGTATATTATAAAGTCGGGCCTGTACAAAATTGGAATCTCATTTCAGGGAAATATGGCATTGGGAGGACAATTTTAGTTCTGTAATTAAAGAAAATATAAAAAATGATCATGTTCTGTGCCCCGTTTCATAATGGGTACACGTCAACGGAATAAGCTGCGAAATGTAATAATGGGGCAGCTAACATGACATTTGCCATAATATGGCGGATGATTTCCTCTTTTTGAAGGAAATTCAAAAAAGAGCAATTTATATTCCAGATTCTGGACTGTACTAGTATCTTCAGATACTGGAACACCCAGAATCGTTCGATATTGGTACAAAATCAGTGTTTTCCTGTATCGGTTGATATACTAGCACGTAATTTATGAAATGTTTCCGTATCGGGCAATCGTTCAATACTGGGACAAATCGCACGGGTAGCATGTGTAGGCTTACTAGTATCGATTGATACTGGAACATAAAAACATTCCAGTATCACTCGATACTGGACCAGTCTGGTTCCAGTATCGACCGACACTGGAACATAACATCGTACCAGTATCAAGTGATTCTGGCAACTTCTATGTTCCAGTATTGAATGATAACATTGTACCAGTATACTATCTGGGACCGAAGTACATTTTTGGAAATTATTCCTATTGCTGCGAAATGTGTCCCTATACTCTATTTGGCTTCCTCTGGACAGTGACATAATTTAACCGTAGTTGCACCTTTTACGCACGCGTATGTATCTTTTGTTTTTCAACGCTTGTGTGTATACGCGTAACGCGTACACGTAAAAGCTGCGCCTGTTATGTTACGTCCGGGGTAACGTCACTGTCCAGAGAGCTAAATGGAGTATAGTGGAAAAGACTTGTTTAATTGAATGACTGCGTTATTTTTAAATTTACATTTTACGCAATTTGTTTGTTTTTCCAGGACCATGTAACGAGTAAAAAGTGTGGCTAAATAAAATATAACATGCTGATAGGTGTGTAAAGCATCTATTCGGTACTAAAATAGCCTAATACTAGGGGGTCCTAATTATTAGATTTTAGGCATGTTGCGTTTTTAAAAAAATTATAAGAAAATTATAAAATTAAAGCCAAAATTACTTCTTGGCGTAGAAACTCTAAATTACTATTTACGACCTGATTATCGCATATTTAAATTAATAGCATGGTTTCATACATGAAAATTGGTTCGGTTTATCAAGAAGCCCGATTTTATTCATTTTACAGGTATTTTCGGATGGATTGTTTCGAGATAATTTTCAATAGGTCGCGAAATTTTACCGTGTATAAATGAATCGCAAAGCTGCCGAATTTTGAAACTTTTTGACATCGTCCCAACTTTTAGACGCAAATATTATGAAAACGTACAATTTTTAATTTTGGGCAAATGCGGAATAAGGTTTGGATTAATGTTATCTAATGAATTCTGAAGTTTGGTGTAATTTCTTTGCGATTCCTTTCTAAAGGATTTTTCGCCAGTCAAACGGAGGTCCGTTCGTTACGATGTCTGAAACTCAAATGACGTCACCTCCATTGATTCGAGCGATAATATGGTATGTTCGCAATGCATTGTGGGAAATATTTCCAAGCTGCTGTTATCCAACATGTAAGTGTGGTAAAACTGTGTTTCAATATTGTAGTCCCGTCCCTGCTGGCATGACCATAAAGGTCATGTTAGCGCGCCCTCATTGAAAGTATGGCATAATTGGAGAGTGATTAAAATGATTTATAATTAGAGATTTATCGTCGTAATTGTGTCGAATAATCTTACGTAATCTGCGGCAATCACGCAACCAATCTTCTCGATCATGGAATCAACATTAATTTAAAGTCTTCTAGATCAACATGGAATCATCTATAATCATCGTTAAATCAAAATAAGTACTTTAATTATGTTTTTTTAATAATCATCAGTAATCATCAGTAATTAATCAATATGAACGGTGCGCCTTCCATCGGCGTACCCGAATCCACCGGTCTGTGAACGATCGGGGAGAAATCGAACTATTACATATGAATAGAGTATAGTTTTAACGATGGGATGTATTTGCTAGACCACTAGTAACTCATTCAGTATTTTGCTTTGTTAAATCCAAAATGGCCCTCAAAATGGGTCCCAAAATGACTGAACAGATTTATAAATCAGTAAAATGGGATAATATCAGCCAAAATGTATGATGAAAATATAGTTTAATGATTAGACTATTAGTAACTCATATCCAATAAGTTTTGATTCGTTAACATACTTAACAATCCAAAATGACCACCAAAATGGGTCCCATAATTACTGAACTAATTGTCGGAATTCCATAAAATGGGATAATATAACCAACATGTATGATGAAATTATAGTTTTAACATTGGGATGTATGTATTATACCACTAGTAACTCATATCCAGTATATTTGCATTGTAATAACGTACTTTAAATACAAGATGGCCACCAAAATGGACGCTGTAAATGTAAATATACTATGAATGAGTGTATGGTAATCCAAAATAGATATTGTAAGAGTGTATATTACAACAAACTAGTATGTTCTAAACTAATAAGGCCCACCTCTGTAACCATTTTGATTCTGTATCACTTTCCAAAATGACTGCCAAAATGGTAATTTGATATCAACTGACCTAAAACAATTGTTTTGTATTGTAAAACTATGTTATACCAATACCCCCAAATATAATGGGACAGCATTCACTACAATGTCTACTAAAAACCTAGGGGCTGTAGATTTATCATACATGTTGGTTCATATGCCAATTTATGGAATGTTTTCATTTTTGGCAGCCATTTTAGCGGCCATCTTGGATTTAGGTGTGTTAACAAAGCAACACTTGTGGATATGAGTGTCTAGTGATCTAAATGCATACATCCCACTATTTAACGCTATACTTTCACCATACATTTTGATTGCCATAATATGTCATTTAAGGAGGGACTTAAGGAAGTTTTTGATTTGATTTTTTGTAAAGTATACATTTTTGGAAAGTAAATGGATCAGAGAATCCAAATTTGGCGTCAATTTTGACCAAAAAGATTTTTTGAGAAAATCACAAAATTCACTTTTTTGACCCAAATATTTTTGAACAAAACTAACAAAAATAATTTTGAGTAAAAAATGGCCAAATCACTTTATAATGATGTTAAGACACTAATGAAGTGACAATTATTTTTTTAAAAACCTAATCTAATATTTTTGAAAATTTGACCAAAAAGTGCCAAAAAACGTGAAAAAAATGGATTTTTAATTTTTTTTTTACACTTTTTTGTCAAAATTTCAAAAAATATTGGATTAGGTTAAAAAAAAAAAAAATCTTGCATAACCCCTTAGCATACCAAAATAAATTTGGTAACATCCTGAAAATATTTTAGGACCATGAGAGTAAGTTAAAAAGTTGGTTTGGGGGAGTCCTGTGGGATGGGTAGGGTTCACGATAACCCCATACCCGACTAATTTTCTTATTTATAATATCCAATAACTGGTGTACATGATTCATGTAGACTATGATGATGCCTGTCACAAGTCTGATGTAGTTGTGCATGGTCTGCCAAAGAGTAGACCTAGCTAGGCCACACAAATTCAAAATATAGTAGGCTATTGCCCCGCGATAGTTAAAACACCTGTTACTAGAAGAAAATTAGATAAGATAAAATCAAACTAGAAAGTGATCCATTTCCCATCTATCTATCTATGAGACTAATTTTTGTTATTGGGATACAGATGGGAATTGTGCCTCTACTATATAGAAACACTTTTCCTATTGCATCTATAGGTATATAGTGGATGAGACGGATTAAGAAAATGAAATCAGAAGACGATGAAATTTGGCAATATACACTCTATATTTTATTCATTCACCACTATGTAATAATGCTAGGGTTATTTATGTATTTTCCTGGCTTCACTAATAACAGGCCTACCTACCTATCTATTCACCCACTCACCCATAATATAATAATGATAATAATAATAATGATTACCGCATATCAGTTTTACAGTTCGGAAGACTTTCATCTGTACTTAGGCAACACAGATAGCTTTTATTGTAAGTCTCGTACCAGAGTATAAGTCTTCTCTATTCAGATATGTTTTTAGTTTTTTGCTGTGCAATACTTTACCTGAGCTATAAGGCTCTAAAAAGGTATCAACACCTTGGCATTGGTATGATTTTTAAGGTTAACTTTACGCATGGTGATACAAAATATATCTTTGATGACTAACGCGTTTAGTAAGTGTATGATATAAAACTATTCATATCATAAAATCCTATTAAAGAGTCAACATGTGCACAGTACTGGAAAGATAACAATGACTTTGAGTTATAAATAATACGAGGGTCGTTCAATAAATAATGAAAGTGATCATGGGATGGGATGCATGAGTGATTCTATTGAGGGATAATGTGATCAATACAAAGTATGAACATTTGTCTTTCAAACAATACACTTTTGGATTGTTAGATACTTTTGGTTATGTAACGTCATTAACATAAACACAATAGGTTTCAAACACTGACTGAACTATGTCAATTATTTGGCTGCATATGTAATATGTTGAATATGGGTTGATTGATACATTTGCGTATATCTCGGCAATGCAAGCATAATAGATCTGAATTCATTAATACAAACAAGAAAGGACCATCTCAAATACACTTTTATTTAGCAAAATCCGCAATAATATACATTAGAAAACAACAAAGGATAAAAAACAATGGAGGGATTATAATTTAGTAAATTGTTGTGGGATGTAAAGCAATAACAGAGGAGCTGTTCATAAAATTTCCTCAAACCATTGAAATTATGTGGCGATTACTTTAACAATACTTATCTAGTAGCTCTAAAGATAACAGTAATAAGAGAGGTTGTGGCAGCCATCTTTGATTTATACATTCATGTATATCTTCATTTTGACTATCACAATATTTATACACATTGATTTAAGCTTTTTTCATTATTTCTGATTAGAATGTGAAGGCACAGTAAGCTTTTATCTGGTAAATGTATTGATTCTAGCCATTTTTGGCCCAGTTCAAAATGTTCTGCCGTCTGCGCATATTTTCTGCAGGTTTCATGCGAATAAGTTCAGATTAGTAGTTAGCTATCATATGTAATCTCCCAAACTGGTTAATTGCTTGGATTTTTCCTAAATTGTTTGATTTTCCGCAATATTATGGATTCACTGACTGGGCATTTTTTCAATGAAATTGACTATTTGAAATACTGATATTTGTATATTTTTATTCATTTGCCTCTCCTTACTTTTTCCTCTTATACTACATATATCAAATTACACAGTAATTAATTAAAGTAATTATCTCTTTTATCATACTTCCGCGAAAAAGTTATGCAATCTTCTTACCACATGTTTCATACAAACAATTCAAATTTACCGCCAAATAACTGATTTAGCAGTGTCCCAAGTGTACTTACTTTTGAGACAATGCTATGACGTCATAGTTCGCAAGACAAAGGTTCATACTTTGTATTGATCACACTATCTCTCAATAGAATCACTCATGCATCCCATACCATGATCGCTCTCATAACTTACTGACTGACCCTCGTATATCATTTAGCAATATGAATTGATATAATGTGTATTTAAATACACCCAATGTGACATCATGTGATGATATTAAAATATGTACGACATAAAATTTAAAACAAATGTTAAAGAAATGTCAACATTGGCAGCACGGTACTGTAATATATATATATAATACAGGGTGTCCCAAAAGTGTAGAAACCTTTTCTAAACATTCTATTCCCGGAAAAATGTTTATGTACTATTTGATAATAACAGCTATATGTGTTGCCAGAATACAGACGAAAGTTTCCCGATTTGTGAAACTGCACTTTCATATAAAAGCGTATTATAAAGAGCTGAATAAAGTAAATGATGCCCACAAGGGAAAAGAGGCATGGGTAAAACCATTATTTTTCATTTAAGATTTATATAATCCTTATTATTATTTATTATTATTATTTATTATTATATCAGGATACTTATAAAGCGCATTTCCCATGGACCAATGCGCTGTACATTAAAACACAATAAAATACAATATAGAAACCTTATTATGAAACCTCTTTTGAAAAAATCCACATAAATGAATTGTCAGGAACACACGGCATGTGATTACAGTGACTTGCACAGTGCGTCCAGCAAATTGAACAATTTAGTGGTATTGTGAAATATGCGTGTGATTTATATCGAGGGGCTTCACAAAGTGGTACCGAAATATTTCTACAAGTTTTCTCTTTCCAAATATATTTTCAATTTAGTACTTCGCCTTATTTTTAGAGAGATACGAATCAATAAATTGGTTTCGAAACTGTTGGGACACTCTGTATAATGACATTGCATTATAAACTATAAACGATATTGCATAATACCTTATTATACCCATAAGAATGTGATGATACAAACTATATCACAAGGTCACATTTATAATTAAAAGTCCATCAAAATGGTACCAAGTGATATTGTTTAACTATTTATTACACAGACACAAGGCATACATATAACGAGGAAATAGCCAGAATCAGACCTCTCATCATATTCAAAAAGATAATAGTAGCATTATGATCAAATTGCACACAATTCTGTAAAATAATATGATGATGTTAAGTATTATGTACAATGATGTTAAATGTAAGCAAAGTAACGGTGGTATCCACAAATATCAGATGTTATCAACTTTTATATGATTCAAATATGTTGATATGATTTTAATTGTAAATATATGAAATAAAAATATGAACAATTATATAATTGTACACGGTATTTACTATGGAATGATTCAATTATATTTCAATATACACAAAACATGCATTATCACCTTCTTATATAGTCAATTTATAAACAATTATTATAACATGCATTTAAAAAGAATACAGTATAGGGTTTCCCTAAAAGTGATCTACGCTATTGTTCTCATTACTCGGTATTTGGCTGTAATCTTTATATAATCTGAAATATAATTTAGTTGGCTTTCAAATGCGGTCTATTATCGGACTTGTGTGCCACTTTTAGAAGATGTTGTGAGTGGAATGGTTCATTTTCATCATTAAGCATTTAATATAGTATTGCAGGGCTGCCTATTACTTAAGTAGACTTTGTGACTATCGTAACACTCTTGCGTACAAGTCACATATACGTATGAGCCATACGTGTTAGTGTTTCAGGTCTGCCTATTACTAAAGTAGACATTGCGACTATCGCAATACTCTTACGTACACGTCACACATACGTATGAACCATACAGAGCATAAATTACCAAATATTGAATTATAAATAGTGCCTCCTGAGTGTTGTACAACCGTGAACATGTCAATCCTAAGTATGTGTATCATAATCAAAACAGCTTTGTTTTAAAGTAGTCTTTTGTGTCCTTATATGAGTATCAGCATTGATATATTTCTTATTAAACCTGATTTCGGATTGGCCAATACTTGATTATCCATACACGCTAATCCAACCAGCTACTGACTACTGACTTTCATGGCCTTGACTATTTAAACTTTTTATTATTATTTAGACTTAGTGCAGGCCTTTATCATGGTACCTGTTTGTACAGGCTTACATGTCAGCACACGGTCACCTAAAGCAACATACACCATTATGCTTAAAACCCATGACTGCACACTGATGAATGGCATTTCAAATTTCTTGTAGAGCGAATTTCAAATTTGGTCCCTTAGCGTGGGCATGTCCTTGAATATTCCTTCCATTGTTTGCGTGCATGACTGAACAACTGTTAATAGACTTTTGCCAACTCTGTGCACAGCTGTATGAAATACATTGTTATTGTAAGAAAATGTTTCAAAATGAATGTATCTAAAGTTTTGATTATTATTACAGAAAAAGGAAAATGAAATTGAGAAAGTGGCTTGACCATTTTATTAGCATAATTTAAGGATTAATTTGATAAATTGGGCATACAAAAAGTGGTTCAAAATTATTCCATTTAAACTCCTAATTAATTAATTAATTACGCGCGTAAATTAATTACACAGCAAACATGTTGACGAATGGCTTTGCAGATTTGTGTGGCTAACCATAAACATCATTCCCGGTGATGTTAGTGTTTATTGCATGTTTAATTCATGAGAAAAATACAAAAACACCATTTGTGGTTTTTAAAAATATACAAAAGTTAAATATTTTAAAATAATAAAGGGATATTTAATTATCTGCTCAGACCATTGTTTTAAACACATCTTTACCTTTAATTTGATATCTTGCAAGTCTGGTTTGGATACTCAGTACTAAATTTCAACGAATGTGGTCATTAATTAAGCTTAATTAAGACAGAGTTGGGCTTTTGTTTTAAAGTTAAGATAAATGTGAACTTTTTCTCAGACAGAATTGTTGACAATGATGAGAACTTCATTTCCTGTAAATTTGGTGTTAATAGCATGCATAGTTTTTGCTGGAAATTACAAAAACTAAATGGTAATGTATTTCTTTATAATATTATGCTAATTATATGCAAATAAGGTCAAAGCTTTTTTTTCTTTTATAACATTAAATCACCAAGTTGTATTCTATAATGTAATATTGTCTTCTTGTCTTACATTATGTTACTTTTTGAATAAGAGCGTAATTTCAATAACATGTACTTTTGGAAAGTTATGCTCTGTTGCACTGTAGTGTTTCAGGGCTGCCTATTACTGAAGTAGACATTGCGACTATCGTAATACTCGTACGTACAAGTCACATATACGCATGAGTTAAACGTGTTTGTGTTGCAGGGCTAATCTGTTGCAGGGAACTTGTCACAATATCAGAACGGACAAATGCACCTTGTGAATGACACAAGTTCACCAATCTGTATTTTAACTTGACACTATTATCAGTTAAAAGAAATACACATTTTGATTAGCTGTTGTCTAAGAGACATTCCATATTCAAGACAATTGTAGAATCATTGTAGGTGAAGTATAATCCTGTCTTATAATTCTAGGATCCAATTTGAATCTTAACTGAAAATAAAAGAGGCGGTTCATATTATGCCAATAACTGTTTTTACCATTTTCCGTGAATATCATAGACTTCGTAGAACTCTAATTTGTTTGCTAAGAGTAAAAGCAAGATATACCAACAGGGTGTGGGGAAACAGGTAATAACAAGGGAGAATAACGCGATAAAACAGATAAATAACAAAAAAACAAAAACAAACGGAAATGCACTGGGACAAGCAATGAAAATTGCTGTGCAATAAAACAACAAAGATATATCTGAGACTACTCAGGATATATATGGTAACAATAAAGACCGACGTTTCAAGTGGATATACCACCCTTCATCAGGGACAAAATATAAAAAACAAAAGTGTTTTAATTTGTTTGTTTTTTCTTGAACTTTGGTTTCAATACTTCACAAGTTTTTGGAGTTCAAACTATGAACTATGTTTAACTATGTTAAATATTCTAATAATTAACAAACAGTGAGTATGAAATTATATTATACAATAGTCAGTTTCATTGATTAAGTATGAAAAATAAGGTAACACACTAGGTAAATTGGTATGTATGCCAATTTGCTGTCAACGAAAGCTACAATATACACACACAGAACCAACTCACATAACTGCACCAATAGTTTGTACAAGGTAGACCTGGTCTAGTAGAGTTGTTCTCAAATCTGCATCACAAACTATTCCAGGATTCATCCTAAATTATATACTTGCTGTTCAAACTGCTGTGTCCTGGACTGCTACATCATCGTCATGAAGAGCTTCTTCTATGTCTTCAAGTATCAAATAATCCTAATAAGAGAGATAACATAATATGAACACAGGTTGCATGTTGATTTTTTTTTTTTTTAATCAGATTTAATTTAATTTAATTTTAATTTGTGCATATTTTATTGTATTTTTAATATGTTACATTTAATTGTATTGTATGATATTTTATTTATTTTATTTTGTATCAAAAAGTGTTGGACCATGAACAGAAACAAGGAAACAAATAGGAGAATGAAGGGTAAACTAGAGAAAGACAAAGTTAAAATCGTAAGTACTCACTTCAATTTGCCTAATATTAACCGCGTTGTGATCGCATAATATGTTAATAAGTAAAAAAACGAAGAAACTACAGGGTGACCCAGAAAATGTTGAACCCAAAAATCACAAACTTAAACAAATGGGGAAAAAATGAAAATAAATAAATATGGCATTCTATTTTCAACAGTTGTGTAAACAATTTGTTCAGCTTTCTGGAGAACTTTAGATCATGTAAATTGGCCTTACCAAACTAAAGATACACTTGCTTTTGTGACAGGGGGTGTTTTCGCCCTTTTGTAAAAGTGAAAAAATTGTAACTTGGTTCAGATAATCTGTTCTAAGTAGGATGGTGAGTTAAGTGATCTTTTCTTTTGATCTGTATCAAATTAACATTTTCAAATGAAGTCAAAGGGGCTTAGTTTTTGTTTTCAAAGTCTCTTATATAATAATAATATTGATTTACATAATAAATGAATTTTGATGAGATACTGTGCAGAAATGGTTTCAAACAGGCACTTGTTCTGCTCATGTAGCATGAAACCATTTTTTGCACTTCACTTACACTACAAAACAACACTTCTTACAAAATTACACGTATTTTAAGTTTCGTGTGGCCTATTTTTATGATCTAAAATGTTTCAGAAAGTTAAATGTATAGTGCACATAGCTGGTGAACGAGTTATGCAATATTGTGTTATTTTAATGGTAAAAACAAATTTGAATTTTGTGATTTTTGGGTTCAACATTTTCTGGGTCACCCTGTAGACAAGAAACTAAACAAAGTAACGTTCCAAAACGAATAATTATGTATAAACTAAAGCTGTTTCTGTGGGAAATTTGACCTCTACGTGTCCCATATATTTTCCCTGGCCAGTTTAACTTCAATGATAATTCATCTATCAAGTTAGCAACGTAGTAACATTAACAGACCTACAAAGTGAAATACGCTAAAGCTCCGGTCAAAACATTTTACTAGAATCCGATTGACGTCATAGTATTTTGCATCGTCCATTACAATGGACCTGTTCGGACATAATCAACGTTTATGTTGTTCTTAATTCAATGTTCATATTCGAACATATAAACAATTTCTTTTAGCCTCGTCGATAAAGTCTAGAGAAAAGCATCTTTTACCATAACACCTAGAGTATTATTAATTCCGCTTAACTACGCCTATACAAACACGAGATATATCTTGGCTCATGAAGTGTTGCAAGGGTTGCATTGAAAGATAACATCTCTGTTATTGATCTCTGGAAGGAAACAATTGATTTCCGATCTGAACATCACAGGTGTACTTCTTATTATCTTGTCTGTTACGTTTAGATAATTGAAGAAAGTCACATGGTATTCGTTATTGACGTGTAGCTTGAGTTTGTCGCAGGTCTAGAAAGAGCGTCTCACCAGAATCATGCACGAATGGTACACCCGCATAGCTCATAGGCCTATGCGCAGACATCAGAGACGTCTTCTGCGACACTGCACAACTATCATAAGTGACTCCGGGAAGTGACTTATATGTTCGACTTTTACGAGTGGCGACAAAGTAACATTTTGCATCAACATACGTACAAGCGCCTATAAAATTTGAAACTGAGATTAGTGGCGTAACAGTCGGGGGGCACAGTGCCCCCCTGAAGGTGCTCAGCAGGAAATTCAAACATACCCACCAGGAAAACTGGGGGGAAGGGAAAAGAGGAAAAGAAGGGGGAAAGGGAAAGAAAAGAGAGAGAGAAAGGGAGGAAAAAGTGGAGGAAAAAGGAAAATGAAAAGGAGACAAATAGGGGAAAGAAAGAAAGGTAAAGAAAGAAAGAAAGACAATTTCGCAGTACAAAAAGCACAAAAGTCAACAAAAAATTGGGCAACCTATTAAGAAAATTTCCGGGACGGAATTATTCTAACCAGGATTTTTTTGGCTGTGACAACCAACCTCTGTTACGCCCCTGGTATTATGTATATATTATAATAATGGAAAAAAGTATCAAAGCGCCAAGCAAACGCAAAGAACCGATTGGGGACGCAGTGGACACTGGCTAGAGCGGAAGAGGGTCCCCATATAACACGCACAAAAGAGCGCGGAAAACTGCTAATTTTTTTTTTAAAAACAAGGTAGCTCTTAGTACGCTCCTATCCCGCTTATCATATTTTCACGGCACCATTATTACCCATTGTGTTTCGACTTCAAAGAATCACGGGCTCTTACTGCGCTTCCACTCACTGTAAACAAGTTGCTGTTTGCACTACTTGTAGGTTATCAATACGTTTGCACATCGTTCTCTGCGTGTGCGCGAGGAGTAAATAACGATTGCACGAAGGGTAATTGATTCAAACATACAGGGTGAGTCAAAATATTATGGTCCCATTTTTAGAAAATCAGGAAAAATACTTCTTGTTAAAAATTGTTCAATTTCTTCATTGTTTATAGGAGTAGAAATACTAATATACTTGGTGAAATTTCCATTACAATACCTTATTCCAGGTCTAAATAACAACATAATAACAAAAAAGCACGATATTCAAAGTGTTCAAAATATACCCACATTTTCTGTTGTAGGCATTGTGAATACCAGCACGACATTGATTGACATATTCGAAATGTATGCGTTAAACTTTTGCATGTATACAGGGTGGTTCAATAAAACCTTGACAGTTTTTTGAAGCCATTTTTTTTTAATTGTATATATCTTTAAAAAATATTTTTCAATATTCATCAACTATATGATCTTGACCATCTATGCTGAAAATATCGTTACAAATAACCTTACGGTTGCAAAATAACAGCTATTTGAACAAAAGCTGTCCCATTTCACTTTGTCCACGGGTACTGATTTCCCGATTTCAAAATTGTGGGATTTAGTTTAATTTTGTTGACATATTCCTCAAGAATATCATCTTGGCCATCTATGCTGAAAATCTCAATGTTAATAATGCTATGGCGGCAAAATGATAGCTATTTGAAGAGAATCTCTCCAAAATGTCTTTGTCCACGGGTAAGTCTACGGGAAATGACCAGCAAGATAACATTAAATGGCATCGTCACTTTTAAGGCATAGACCATAGACAGTTACACTTCCAATCTATGAAAATCAATCATTCTAATTAGGGTCACTCGTGGTATTTTTATTACGTATTTATTTCACACCTGAATAGATAGTTAAGATGTTAACAATTACACTGGTTTCACCTGGCGGGATCTTCAAATCTTAAATTAATTGCATGCAATTCATCATTCAGTATGTAACGTCACGAAATCAGTCAAATGGGACAGACTTTGTTCAAATAGCTGTTATTTTGCAACTGTAGGTTATTTGTAACGATATTTTCAGCATAGATGGTCAAGATCATATAGTTGATGAATATTGAAAAATATTGTTTTTAAATCTACAGAATTTAAAAAAAAAATGGCTTCAAAAAACTGGTTTTATTGAACCACCCTGTAGAGATACCTTGGAAGTTGGAACAGATTACATTTCACTAAAATTTGAGAAAATGCACATATCTCCCTTTTGGAATAACCAATTTGAATGAAATCAATTTAAATTATAGCAAACAATGCGGTCTTACTATTTTTGCATATCAATAAATAAATTAATGTTTCCATATCAACTGGTTTTAAAAATATCGGTAAAATCGGGACCTGAATATCTTTGACTCACCCTGTAGAAATAGTAGATACAAAAGGAATAACAATGATCCATGATTAAAGCTCTAATTACATCGCCGATACATTGATTGTTATTTAAATCCTATTTAGAGAGCATTATCCTAGCTTAGCGTAATGCGATAATGCCACTTTTGTATAGCCATGGAAATAGTAACGTGTCTTTTGGCGGGAGTTTTGAACAGGTGTATAAATACTTAAACATTGTTGAATCCGAATACATTAAAATGATAAAGTATCATGATGTGTTTGTCCATACTCATATCGGTGCAATAAGAAAACCATATTGAATTATATGGATCACAACAACAAAAAGTGATAATTGTGGATCACATCAAAAAAAGTGATAATTTTCAAAATGAGATCATACTGTAAACCTCTCACAGAGGAACACCATTCCTCACGCTTAGACGTATAACGAGCGCCATAGTCGCAGTATTATTCCATAACGTCTCCTGACAGCGCAGTGACAGCGCATAAGGACTGGAGAGAGACACGTATTGAGAGCATCATTGACATTACTGCAGTCGCAGAGGACAATTAGTTTGTACGCGTCCTTGCTACGTGGGACGCTCATCTCGCTCGATTTGCGCTGCCACGGCGACACTAATGAGTCATTACAGCTCTCTGAACAGAACGTCGAACCTCCGCGCTTGTTTTGTACTGGCGATCAAGAGAGATAAGGGCACCCTCGCACGACCCTTTCACGTCCCAGCGTTTTGAACAGGTATATCAATAACATTGTTGAATCTAAATTCATTTAAATGATACAACGATATAGTATCATGATTTGCTTGTCCCTGCTCGTGTCGGTTCAATAAGAAAACCATTTTGAATTAGATTGGATCACA
This sequence comes from Ophiura sarsii, assembly GCA_035610835.1. Classification (NCBI taxonomy): domain Eukaryota; kingdom Metazoa; phylum Echinodermata; class Ophiuroidea; order Amphilepidida; family Ophiuridae; genus Ophiura; species Ophiura sarsii. The sequence goes on from CM069457.1 coordinate 4,684,445, forward strand.
AGAAAAAAGTGATATTTGTGGCAGAGTATTTTTGGCTTATAAAATGTGATTATCTTTGATGCATTTTATGTGGAAGGAGTAGTATGGGACATTCATATGGCAAATTTGATTGTGTGTTTTAATTCATGATATTTTATAATATTCAATTTGTCAAAACAGGTCAATATTATCGGTATTGTGTTATTCAAGGAGCTATACTTGTCCAATCATTTGTAAAGTTGAATATATAATCGGATTAGATTATCTCGTTGTTATTACGTCTCCCTCCACTATTTCCATGATTCAAATCATCACTACAATAAAATAAAAACTGTTCAACTTAATAAGCCAAGTGATGTCTTTGTCCAAATAATTATTTGAACTAATGACCCCGTGTAATGGCCCTATAAAGAAAGCCTCCTGCCCGCTCAGTCTGTTCTCGGTGTTTGACAAGTAAACAACATTATAATACATGTAAAGTGCTCAACAAAAGAAAGTCATACACTTTGTTTAGGTCCTTTAGAGTAACTTCCGATTATATTTTGACCAAACAGACTAGATAGACATTTGGATGAATCTTGTGACTTTTGAAAAGTGACTAATTGTCTTTAAATGATGCTAATCAGGGTTTATCTTTGTTGTTAGGTGGAAACTTTGGTATCAAATTGTGCTGGAAAGATTCATCCAAATGTCTATCTAGTCTGTTTGTTCAAAAAATAATGGAAAACTATTCTAAAGGACCTAAGCAAAGTGTATGACTTTCTTTTGTTGAGCACTTTACATAGAACGACAGGACGTAAATACGCAGTACAAAATACACCAGATGGTGGACTGTACTTTACCGGAAGAGAGAGAGAGAGAGGATAGAAAAGCACTCTAAAGGCGCCGTACCTCCGTGCTTGTTGTGTGCATGCATCAAACAAGCGCGGTGCACTGGCGCTCAAGGGCTACCATGGGGACCCTCTCATGACCCTCTCACGTCCCAGTCAGTTCCCACTGCGTCACCTCGGGGTTCGTGGAGATCATGATGCACTTGGTTTGGCGTTTTGATAATGTGTCAGTGTAATTCAAGCGTCGTAGCAGACTGTGAAAGGGTTTTAATTACCTTGATTTAAAAATGGACAATTTCGGACAGTTTTCCGCGCTCTCACTGCGTGTTATATGCTACATATTCTGATACTGTTTACAGTGCAGTGCAATTGCTGGGCTGATCGGTATGTGTGACAGGGGTATAACCAATCAAAGAACCGAAAATCTAAATATTTTAACAACTAATAATTACAAGCGTATTTTGACGGTTTGGTCCATTAATAAAAACATACGAGCCACTGACAAATTATGACATATATTTCATTCGTGTTTTCAGGAAATAAAAGTCACAGTTGCGAATACTGCCGCGCGAAATTGAATTATTCGAACATGGTACTTACCGATTCCAGTTCAAGGATTTTATCCAATTGCTGACTGATCTCAGTGAATGTTGGTCTCTCCATTGGATCAGAAGCCCAACAGGATAACATTATATCATATCTGTGAAACGAATTAATGGGAAATATCATCAACAACACCTTCCCAAAGAGTCACAATGCATGAACACGTTTTGAAGGGGATGGTGTAAAATTGAAAGCAATCGATTTCGAACGGATTCAAAGCGTTTTGAGGCATTTGACAGTTTCCAAACTCCAAGCGTCTGTATACCTGGGAGGCATAATTCTGTAATTCCCTACGCACCAAAATCACGCGATATGAATACCCTTGTGAAGGGTATAACATAATTACTCCGATTGGGACACGCCGGGAACTTGTCACCAAAGCTAACATATCAATTTGCAAACAGTTACGATAAGCTCTCAAGCAATAGGCCTCGCTAATATCATGACATTGGCAACCTTCGGTTGACGCTTTGTCATCATATCTATATGCAGCGATGGAAATACCCACATGACTTTCCACCTATAAATCAATTGAAAAAGTGGTCATAGTGGGAATCGAGCCACTAGACTACCGAGGGGTGAACTGTTCAATACATTTTAGTCACTCTTATTATTACGGAATAAAGCTATACTACTGTTTTGATCAGTACATACAATATTATTAAAAGAGCTGCGACACACATGATCGTCAACCCCGGATAGAATGTCATGTGGGTATTTCCCCGGGTATTTCCACAACTGCATATCTATATAGCGGGAAATAGTGTGAAGGGATATTAATAATTGTTCACTTTATGTTTATGGTGGTTTTATTATTATAATTCGTTGTTAGTTCAATGTACCATCCATGTAGATATAGATATAAGTGCTTGTAAGGGAATTGGCAATAACATTAAAAATGCTCTGTAATAAACGAGTAGACGTTATTCGTATCCTATTTCTAACCCCTTCATCAGTGGCTTTTTCAACATACCTAGGTGGCATGGCGCGGCAGTCACGTGACTTGTAGAGATCGCCTGGGCTTTTTTTGGCGAACTCCGCACCGTCGACCGCACTGGGCGTAGGCGACTTTGTTGTCGTTGAACAAACTGTTGTCACTATGCATGGTGACATGGCAATGACCAAATTAGCAATCAATTATATTAATTTGTTCACATTCTATTTTTTACAAACTCAACACATTGACATGTTTTGATCAAGTATGTGTTATGCATTTATCAAAACACATATTTATTCCAAATAATTAAAGGTTTCACAGATAAATCAAGGATAATTCAGTTTTTGCCTTATATCTCAAAAGCAGCAAAATGGAGTTACTTCCTTTTGTCGCGGTGGTGGGGCAGTATTAGGGACGCAGCTGTTCAGTAGACCTAGAGCTTATAAAAATTCAGAGGTATAGACCTTCCGGAATACCGTTTACGGTATTGAGCACTCTATTCAAATGTCGTAGTCTAACCAGAAATGGTTGTCAATAATAATTATATTACGCTCCTGATTTATTAGTTGAGCACTCTCTGATTATCTTTTGATAATTGACAACTTCGGGAATATTATGCTGCTCTGATCGCTGATCAAAAACACCATTGATTGTGTATTTGCATTAATTATCATATGTGTGCTAGATCTGCGATCAGAGAGAAGCATCTATTCGCCTGAAGATTGGACAACATGACCGTATGGGATTGTCCATGAAACTCAGAGTAGCGATAATATTCCGGAAGATCTATACCTCTGAATTTATATATATATATACATATATATATATGCAGCGATGGAAATACCCACATGACTTTCCACCCGGGGTAGACAGTCCCGGGATGGACCAACCCTGGGTCGACCAACCATGGGTAGACTGCAATGAAGCGCCCTCAAGGAATAAACTGCAATAATACTGTTTAAAAACACCTTGGAAACTATATTGATTATAAATGATATGTTAAAACACTCAGGGGGTTGGTGTTCGGGGAGGTAAAAACAAGGATGGATCCTTCTAAAACATCCCCGGGACTGTCCGGATCATTCTAAAATAGCTACGGGATTGTCCACCCCCGGGACTGTTTGTAGATCCAACTCATTTACCATTGGTTTACTACTATTGTATAGCTTTTTAAAACACTCAAATAAACATGCTTCAATCATCATGTAATATTTTGTGGACTTACATGTCTTTGACGCAATGTTTTGGTGTGGGCATTCGGTATCCTTCTCGTAATTTTTTTATAACAGCACGTGTCTCTATACCAGGATAAGGCCGTGCACCTATCATAAAATGATAAAGACATTATGTTGTTACGGTTTTAAATGTTAATTTCTGGTTGTTACATGTGCCATTTACTGTAGGACCTCACATCCACTGTAAATATTTCCATTCATTCAACACATAATGTGTTTTGTTAATTATTTGATTTAGTAATCGAACACGGCAAAAGTCTCCAGGTCTATGTATTAGTTTACTGTTTACCGTTCCAAACATCTCTAAATAAAGGGTATGATTAATTTGAAAAGCGTTAAGCTTGTTAATAGCAGGAAATTGACCAAAGTGATAATTATCTGAAGGAACAGAGCTAAGTTGGTGAGTATGTGATATGGATGGAAAGCTTTTAATAATTAAATGAAAATAAATATATTTAAAGACCATAGGATGTTGGTATCTGGTGACATCGATTAACACAAAGTTACTAACCAAATGTAACGATCTCCCACAGTAATATTCCAAAGGACCACACATCACTTTCCTGAGAACACACGTTATCAACTAAAGTCTCAAGAGCCAACCACAGAATGGGAAGTGGCGTCTGTAAAACATACAAATGAACATACATACGGTAAACCCGATAACATTAAAGATGATAGAAATGATAGAAATTATTTATTATTCGACAACTGCTTAAACAAGATTTTTTTTGTCAACATCATGGGATGTTGACATTTGAATTCAGATTTAGGTGTTGTGGTAGAGTCTATGAATTGCTTTCATGTATCTTGAATCAGTATTTTGTACCCAGATGGCTTTAAAATGTATATTAGATCTGGATATGAAAATATGAACACATATGTTGTTACAATTGTGTAAAAATGGTTCAAATAATATGAAACAAATGATAGAGTTTTGTAAAATCTGCGACATTCGTCGTGTTTAACAAAATTTATTATTAATTTAGTGGATTTGCAAATAGAACGGCAACTGTATACAACTTTGTGAGCAGACCGGTTACGCTGGTTCCCTGCGCTGATGGTCTTCCCGCACACTGTCCGACACTAACTAATTACCGGGGTCTAAGAGTGATTAGTATGGGATAACACGTGGTGGAAAGAATCCACTCAATAGAAGGATGCTGGTTCTCAGTTTTAAATATGGCTCCCAATTTTAAATACGATTCGTATGTAAAATTGGGAACCAGCAATCATAAGATCATTCTATCGAGTGGAAATTATCGTCTTCCGGTGGAAAACCGCGATTATGGGATGGATTTCTTGGAAACTAGTTAAACTACTATTTTCCGAAGCGGGCGATGATAGCTGAGATGCAAATGTGTTAAATAAACCTTGATTCTGCTGCGTAACGTATGTTTGACCGATCGTGAAACATCTGAAAATTATATTGAACAGGTATTTGGTACTAGGCTTACGTTAGTTTGTAGGTATTTGTGTAAATTGTTCGTTTGCAAACAGATTAATGTGTCTTCTGAATCATGATTACTATATAAATACACGCATGGTTTGCTACGGCGGCCATGCTTGCTATAGGCCTGTGCAGAATTTGCAAATGTGACAATATTTCACATGATTCTATTGATCGAGAAGATATTAAATTGCATGTTTGGGGGTTAGGAATGCAGAAGCTTAGCAGGCGAGTCAGTGCGCTGTTGACTGTAGGCTATTTACGGACCCCAACATTGTATTATTCGAATTCTTCTTCAACATTTAACATTTCTTTACTGATCTGTGGCGATGTTGAGTGTAACCCAGGTCCCAACATGCCCAACATTGACACACATTCAAGTTCTTCCAAGTCGCCAAGCATTCCTTTGGCAGTCAATTCAGGTCTTAACTCTACCATTCCAAATAGTTTTACGCCTATAGCTATACCTGTTGTTTTTGCCTCGTTTCACCAAGGTAATGATGTATTTCAAGAAGAAAGTAGAGGTAGACAATGCACATGCAATTCTTTAATGTTTCTTATATTTTCTCAAAATACACCTGAGCCTAGACCATGGACAACTAACATTTTGAATCAGATACTTTTTCAAGGTGATACCCTGTATTCTTTGATGCTTAAACCATGTCCTCATGATGATGATAATGATACTGAAAGTGATAGGCCAATGATGGATATGGATAATCGTACAGGTTTCCTTATGATTCATGAACTTAGCAATTTTGTTACATTGCAAGAACCCATGAATAAAGTTCATTGCACATATCATATAAGATATGATGATACTTGCTTCGCAGGTCATTCAAGCTTAGAGGAAAGTTGCATGGATAGTTTACAATACTCTTTAAAAGATGCCATAAATCAAATCATTGCCAAATCAAAAACAGCGTTGATGATAGTTGGTGATTCATGTGCTGGTATATTTTATTGTGAAGTAGACCAAATCTTATACTGTTTTGATCCGCACAGTTGTGGACCAGTAGTAGGGCCCCATGAACCTGATGGAAGGGCTGCTCTAATGGCATTTCCAGATGTGGAATCATTGATTGAAACTGTGAAGCGCATTTATGGTACTTCATTCCAATATGAAATAACACCTGTGTATATAAATTTATATTCTCAACACAGTGTTACAAATCTGGTAGGCCCTTGTGATTTTCAAAGTTATTCATCAACACTTCCGTTTGTAATACATGGTAACTGCTGTCAAAGCAGTTATTCTAATCGATGTATAGACATTGAAATCAAGGGTTCAAAATATCATATTCATTGCGATCAAGAAACTAGTGTTACTGGTAGGTCTGTGCACAATAGTAGTAGTTGTGCAAATGATGAAGAGATACGCCTAGGTATTCTCTCTGCAAATGATAACACAGAATCAGAAAGAATCTCCAGTGCCTTCGTAAACGTGCCACATTCATCTATTATGACAAATGGGCGTTCTTGTACACAAACCAGTGCTGAAAATGAGCGACCTATTGATGGTGTGCATAATTGTGAATGTTCTGTTAATGGTCATTGTGGTGATTGTGCGTTATCACAGTATCCAAAATATTGCCGACAGTTGTACACTAAACGTAATGCAATTTGTAGCGTCTGTAATATTCTTTTATATCCCGAGCAAATGGTAAAAAGCGCTGGAAGCAACAGATTTACTACATACTGTAAACTTTGTTATTCATATTTAGGTAAAGAAAAGCCTTGTCCATACTCAGTCAAAACTAATATGTTATCAGCCGGTAATATACCACCAGTCCTTGCAAATCTGCATTCTATGGAAGTGCGCTTGATATCTCAAATTATTCCATTCATGCAAATTATTCGTTTTCCTGGGGGACAATTTGGCGAGGTTGGCCAAGCAATTAATTTCCCGATATCAATACAAGATCTACATGATCAATTGCCACGTGTACCCAAAGATTCACAGTTGATCTGTTTAACTCCATCAAATACTGCACAGCGAACCAATGACATTTCAATTGAACATCTTGTAAGGTACAATTTGGTACTTAACGCATTACAGTGGTTGAAAAGTAATACTATTCTGTACAAGAATGTGAACATAGTGGATAGAAATGAATATATAGATGATATACAACCAACTTCAAGTGATATACATCAGCCATTGATACAATCATGTGCGGTTCTAAGTAGTTTCACACAACCAAATGTCAACATTAATCAAATACTAGAGAGCGAAATACCAACAGCTGAATTTCCTCGAATACATTCTACTCCAGCAAGTGTTTTCACAGAAAATGATTTGGAACAGTATTGTTTTCCACACTTGTATCCTCATGGTACTAATGGATTTGGAAGTAAAAGAGATGTCAGAATCACTGATCTCAAATATTTCCAGAAACGTTTGTTAAGTGCTGATAAAAGATGGAGTCGCTGTATGCCATGGTTATTCTGGGCTTTGAATGTATTTGAAATTAGGAAGCTGTATTCCAGCATTTCAATAGTTAGTCGTATGTTGCCTCAAAATATGCAAAGTGACATAACTTGTATTCCTACAGCGACTGATGTTCTATCCATAGATAATTCACAATTTATTGGAAATTCATATGCATTTATGAAAAATATTCGTGGTACAGCAGCATACTGGAAGGATGAACTTAATAAACTTCTTGCAAAGATTGACACTCTTGGTGCCCCAACATGGTTCCTGACCCTCTCTGCAAATGACAAGTGGCCCGATTTGTTATGCGCACTTGACCAATCTTTGTCATATACGGATGCTATCAATTTGCCAAGTGATCAAGCATGGAAGTTAGTGATAAATGAACCTGTTCTGACTGCGCTACATTTCAATCGACGATTTAATGCTTTTATGGCACATGTTCTTAAAGGAAAGCAAAAGCCATTAGGGAATATCAGAGATTTTTGGTATCGTATTGAATTTCAAATGAGAGGTTCTCCTCATATGCACATGTTCTTATGGGTGTCTGATGTCCCAAACTTGGAAACAGTACACGGTCAGCAACAAGTACCTGTATACATTGACAAATATGTCTCAACTAGATTACCATCAAATAAAACATCAAGGCTATACAATCTTGTAAGCAAATATCAAATACATCACCACACACCTACATGTTACAAACGTAACGGATGTTGTCGCTTTCATTTTCCACGTGAAATATCATCTTCCACAAGGTTACGTACAAATGTTGATATCACTACATCAAGTCAATTTTATGTAACTGAGCGTCAAGAGATAAATGGGTTAATGCATATAACCCTCAACTCTTGTCACTATGGTGTGCCAATATGGATATTCAAATGGTTGCCACAAAATATGCTGCTGCGTATTATGTATGCACGTATGTGTCTAAAGCTGAACCTGAAAATTTGAAAACTGCATTAGCAAAATTATTTGAAAATATGCCACAGACATTACACTCCAAAACTAGGCTGTCTCAAATAGGCAATACAGTTCTATCTCATCGACGTATTGGAATTCAAGAAATCACTTATAGATTAGGTCATCTACCATTAGTTGGATCATCAAGGACATCTGTATGGTTAAACACAAAACCCCCAAGTAAGCGTCATAGACTGCTCAAACCTGTTGGAGAAATTAAAAGTTTACCCACCACATCAACAGACATATTTATGACTGGCCTGGCCCAATACTATTCCAGACGACCCAAAAGTATGACAAACTGCCCAAATTGGGATGATATGTGCTTATCTGTATTTGCTTCCAAATACCAGGTTGTTTCAACAGCACCAACAACAACATCCAAAATAACTACATACAAGTTGTCAAACATGGAAAAATGGATAAAGCCAAGATCTAAATCTGCTGTGGTGTACACATCATCTTTAAGCCCAACGAGTGGTGGTGATTATTACTATCATCTCTTATATTTGTATTTACCATGGCGCTGTGAAACAGACCTATTGGGTTCCTATTCTACACCCCAGGAAGCATTTATGGCTAAACATAGAACAATAGATCATCACATACAACCACATAATTCACAAGAAATACATCGGGTTGTGCAACAGTTGCAGTTATTGAATACAGATATTTTCAATAATATTGCAGCAATAGTGGCCCCAAATACCACTGAAATTGATGAACTATCCAATCTTATTCCTACAGATGCATCTATTGAAAATGCCCAACTGGCATCAGAAATGTTACCCTTACTTCCAAACAGAGATCGCAATGAAGATAATACAAGCGATTGTTGCATGTCAAATACAGACAGTCCATTTAATGAACAGTATACAATGACAGACTTTGAATTCCACCAGAGACTATCTGGCCTCTCAAATGATCAGCAAGCTATCATGACAGACATTCAAACACATTATCGCAACTTTTTAAGTAATGCATGTGCAACCAAACCGCTACGGTTATTTGTCACTGGTGGTGCTGGATCTGGTAAAAGTTTCCTAATCAAATTGATTTATGAATTTCTTTTACGGTCTACGTCGACCCCAGGCTTCCCAGCTGCCTTTCTTGCTGCTCCCACTGGCGTAGCCAGTTTCAACATTCGTGGACGAACATTACATAGTTTACTGAATTTACTAATTGATCACCTAAAAAGAAAACGATCAGGGTCCCAATATTTACCCCTTACCAACAGGAAATTGAGCGAATTGCGAAAGCTCTTCAACCATGTTCACACCATAATAATTGACGAAATCAGTATGGTTAGTTACCAAACTCTTGAACATATTCATAGACGTCTATCTGAAATAAAAGAAACAACATCAGATTCGTCTATCTATTTTGGACATCTGAACGTAATTACCTTTGGAGATCTATTTCAATTGAAACCTGTTTTTGGATCTTACATATTTGATAACAAGTGCCCACATCAACACCCAATTATCGCAACACAGCCATGTGTGCTATGTACCAATCTGACACATTTATGGAAATCATTATTCACCCCTGTATTTCTGACTGTGAATCACAGACAACAAGGGGACAATCAATACATGGATCTTCTTAATCGAATACGTATTGGTGCTCCTACGTCACAAGATATTGAGCTTTTGAAAACACGTCTAATAGGCACATCAACTGGCATATCTGCAGATTTACCACCGTTCAATACTGCGCTTCACATATACCCAACAAATAAGCAATGTCAGGCGCATAACGAAAAATGCTTACAACAACTCGTACAATCCACTCAACAATTGCCAGTTAAATTAAAAGGAAAGATCAGAATGTTAGATGGGTCTCCTGATGTTGAAAATGTTGACGATTTAGTTCCTGAAGCGATGAATGACACAGCAGGTATTCCAGCCAAATTGATGTTAACAACAGGATCACGAGTAATGTTAGTGCGCAATATACACACTTTAGATGGACTAGTAAATGGTGTTCAAGGGTGTGTTCATTCTTTCAGATATCCTGATAATGTTACAGCACCTAAAGAACCGTGTGCTATAATTGTCAAATTTGATGACCCAGATGTTGGTCGTATTCTACAATCATCATCTGATCATGACCCAATTGCAATAGAACCCATCACCGTAAAATTTTACGGTTTACACAATTCAGTTCTGCAAATGACACAATTTCCACTGGTTCCATGCAATGCCTCAACTGTACACAAGGTGCAAGGTATAACTTTAAATACAGCAATTCTTGATCTTGGTAAAAAGATTTTCACTCCTGGTCAAACATACGTTGCACTCAGCAGAATCAAATCCTTAACTGGCTTGGCTCTTACTAACTTTGAACCTAGAAAAATAACTGCATCAAAAGCTGTTCAAGTGGAGACTGCACGACTTCTCACAAAGGTATGTGTAATTAAATTTTAAAATACCATCATATTTACTCCTTTTAACCGCCTGGAAGGCTAACTCTTTTCATCCCTCTAGAGTGTTTAAAAGGCATTTATTGGATTCAATATCCAATCTTTAGTAATGATGACACACACATCACCGATAAAGATATTGATTATTATATACATCATTCATATATTCTTGTTTATAGTTCAAATCAATTTTCTTATTTTGTTCCACTACATTTCTAAGAAGGCCATTATTTTGTGGAATAAGCATGTATACTGCAGAAACATCATAGGTTAACTTCAATCTCCTTCTTTTCTTGGTAACTTTTAATTTGTGTGCTCAATACCAATTCATCACGCTACTTTGTGACATTACAAAATTCACTAATCAATTTTCCCATTTTGTTCCACTACATTTCTAAGAAGGCCATTATTTTGTGGAATAAGTATGTATACTGCAGAAACATCATAGGTTAACTTCAATCTCCTTCTTTTCTTGGTAACTTTTAATTTGAGTGCTCAATACCAATTCATCACGCTACTTTGTGACATTACCGAATTCACTAATAATCAAATTTATAATATCATTAGTATTCAAATGGTTTGTTAAACCACCGAATCTTTCTCAAACTCTTGAATCAAACAACATTCAAATCAGCATTATATAATAAAATAAATCACTTTAACCACTTTTTCATACACTCAGCATCAACATGGCCAAACGTCAGGCAACAGGATACTTCCACGACGTCTCCCCCATCAAGACATCCAAGAATAATCCCAATACAACGTATTTTACAGCCACATTGCAGGACAATGACAGCTTCAAACGAGTAGTCTGCTTCTCCCCCAAGAAGCATCAGCGCCTAACTGTAAGTAAAAAATTAGCACAACAGGCATGCATTGTTCCCACAAATGATATTTAATACCAGTATTCAAACATTAATTTCGATCTGATTTAAGTGTATCAAACTACATCCTATGAAGAAGAAACAATTATCACTTCATGAAAATGTTATGACGCCAATTATCAGCATCAAGTAAACATCGAAGAAACAAGCTTGTGTCGTGTGATGTTGCAGTCAGAGGTTAAATTCCATCATCTAACTAGATGTCCCAAGGAGTTCTGGTACCTTATGCTGCCCTCAACTCAATGGATAGTTACTTTTTATGCAAATAATTGGGTGTAAAAGGGGAAAATTCAATCATTGCGCAAATTGAGAAGTGTGCGTTACCTTGGTTACGTACACCCGTCATTTTAGAGCGCCCTCAATTAAAATGGAGTCCCGTTCTACAGCTGACTGATCAATGCAACATAACATTGTACTACCTGATTTGCAACAAACTGTAGTGTGAAGTCGCCAGTTTTCGGTCAACAGCTATTTTCAGGCACTTCGCCCAAAGTGTGTAATGAAAATGACCTTATAATTTATTAACTGACAGCTAAAAAATGCCGCATAGTTGATGCCCGATATTGCTTTAAAATGGCTATGACTGATGCAATTACACAAGTTTGGCGAAAGTAAGGAATCCAATAATTTAGTGAATTAAACTATCAAATATATTGCCACTAACATAATTCAACTTGAATCTCTTTCCATGATTTCTTTACAGCAATATGAATCCAGCAATTCACCAGTGGACATTAAAAATATCCGCCAGTCAACGACATCTACAGACCTTATCATTGATGATAATACAATAATTGAGAAGGCAACATCTTCAACATTCAACGTGAAAGCACCTACCATAGAATACCACACTGTCAATCAACTAGACAAGTCGCTTGACAAAAGCAGTGTCAATATGAAACTATACATCGCAAAGAAAGGAGCCACCCAACAGAAAAGAGATGAACTAAAGCTGCAAAATTGCTCAGTGGCCGATGAATCCGGCGCAGTAAGGTATGTACATCTAAAGTAAATTTATGGTATTGTAGTTACAATAACGCACAAAATGTTCTCATCAGGGTCGTAAGAATAGTCAGCACCAACTCCCATGAAATAATGAGCAGAATTTGATGTATAATGTTATATAAAAGAAACATTATTGGGGAAAAGGGAAACAAAATGCAACTTCAGGTTATGGACTGTAATTGCACAGAATTCTAACAATCCTGGGAAGCTACTTATTTCAAAAGTCGCGTCCGAATCATGGCATTTATTGAGAACCAGGAGCTACTTTCAGTTTACCGGCAGCTAACTTTTGTATTAATGACAGCATTGTCAACTCGAAATATTCAATGTCTTAGGCAAGCTTCCTGATCGTCAACGGGCGCTGGTTTGAACAAAATATCAGCGTTCAGTTGTTTATTTTTCAGCATTACCGGGCGCTATGACAGAAGGACCAAGGGGTAAAAATCGCCCAACGCGTGCTTATCTTCCCAAGTGGCAAAGCAACAGAAGCTATTTTCATACCAAATTAACTAAGATATTAAGATAAATGTAAGCTGATTATATCAAACCTGTAAGTGGTGAAATGATAAGCTCAAATCCTTGCTCCTGGGTAAGCCCCAGAATACAAGGCAATTTCACTAAATGTCACTTCTGACCCTGTCATGTTCAATCTCCAATGTGTTCTTAGACAATCTTACCATCTCCATTATTACATTTTTGAATCGGCATTTAATTCAATGCACACAACACAACTATTAACAATATTGATTATTACTCATACTGCTTTCTTTTTCCCATACATACAGACTTGCCATCTGGAATAGTAACATCACCACGATCGACGAAGATGAATCTTATGACTTTAAAGGTCTTTCAGTAAGAGTGTATGCGGATGAAGTTTACTTGTCTACTACTAAGGCCACAACATATACAGTAATGGACGTCCAAATAGAGCCGCATGATGCAGTTGAACAGTTGGAGGCAGACACCAAAGCTATAACAACTCCTGCCAGTGCCCATAACATCGTTGGCGTAACAAAAATCACTCAGATCCTTGCATGCAGTATCTGCAACAACAAAAACTGAACCAAAATCAAATGCACTATTGGCATACTGCCCTCAATGCAACGCAACAAAACTGAAGGCTGCCTGTACACCTAAATTATGTTGCACTGTCCAATTGGACAAACTTGGATACAATGTGACATTGTTCAATAATCATGTACAGGCCCTACGTGATACACTGGTTAACACTGAGTACCCACTTGATGTCAATGCCATGGACATCGAAGACCTAGAGGTCATGCTATTGTCCATGCCAGCACTCAAAATTCAGCTGCCCAACCAAGCAGTGACCACTATGTCTATTTTAGAACTGTAATTGTTGTGTCCTGCTCAACATTCCTCATTGACCATTGGTACAATTCATCATATGTGATGCGATCTTTGAAAATTCAACACATGTCACAAAATGTGAACTATTGATCAAGGGCTTAGGCAGCCAGCCGTGTAGGGAGTGTTTTACACTCCCACTTTTGTAAATTCACAGTTTTTACACTCCCAGTTTTTGTCCACATGGCCTATACTTTGTACACAAATTAGCAAATTTACACTCCCAGTTTTTTGAATTAATACACATTTACACTCCCACACATCTTCAAATCCTGCCTAAGACCTTGCTATTGATTATGTATAAAATACCTTATTTTTTAAAAGATTTATCTCTTAAGAAAATTAATTAATAAAGACTTGGTGTCGTCAGCTTTTATGAAATTCACCTTCAAAAACTACCTTAAGTTAGTTTCCTAATTAACTAACCTTATAATGATACTCGATTTAACTAACCTTATAATGATACTCTATTACATTGTGTATCATTTTTGGCCTGCTTTCATGATTTCTTGTTTCGAAACTTTTAATGCCATGACAATCATCATTCACTCATAGCTTGTTTAAATGTACTCATAGAAAGATGATGCAAACAGTACTGTAATCAGCACTGTTTCCGCTTTCTTAAATATAAATACCTCCGTCTCCAATATGAAAAATCCCTCAATGTGGCAAGTTTTTAAAGATCGCATCACATTCATATTTTGTACCTTAATTTCTTTGCTGTAATGGACTATATCAGAAACCACATTTATAACCAATCGTGCTATTTTATGCATCACTACAACACATTCAGGGTCCACACTAAGTGTTTAGCAGTGCAAGGTGCTCCTCCATCTTCATATTTTAGTGATGTATAGCAATTTTATACCATTGTTTCCATATCGTGCTATTTTATGCATCACTACAACACATTCAGGGTCCACACTAAGTGTTTAGCAGTGCAAGGTGCTCCTTCGTCTTCATATTTTGGTGATGTATAGCAATGTTATACAATTGTTTCCATACAAATATTTCAAACTGCAAACTCAAGAGCATGTTTTGCAATGCAAAATAAAGTCCTTATACAGACCCTGAACACATTTGGTAAAAACCCAATTCACAATATATTTGGCCAATCTATCACAGTCATGTACTGTTATTAGTTAATTCAAAAGTGTTAAACTAGTTACAAAAGTATATATTATAATAGTTTTATGAGTGATTAGGGGAACCTGGGGCAACTGGTCCAGAATGCACATTTTGTAATAGTAAGGGCATGTTGGTTTCTTTTCAATAGTACCACTTGCGTTGCAAATTCGTCATATTATTACATTATACGTGTCAAGAATTTGCAATGTGCTACTTTGTGGTGTTATATGTTCACAGTTACATAGGTGATATTTTCAAAGCAATTAACAAATAATGTACACACGCTTTAAACTTTTATATCATGAAAAATGATTAACTGAACCAGTTGCCCCATCCTCCACCCCTAAACAGTTATAAATCAGAATGTCAGTGCAACAATGTAGTATCTTCAAGTTTGTTGTATTTACAGAAGATCCATATTTAATTATGTATTCATAATTATTTGGAAAAAGTCACTACATAATGTAATGGAAATATAAAGACATTTTCATTTGATAATATAAGTTAAATATAACCTATTTTGATTGATAAGTTATTTACATTTAAGATAACATATGGATCATTTCATGAAGCTGCGTACACAAAGTGAATGGTGCAATTTCCAGTAATACAATTCTCTTTTTTGGTTAAACCAGAATAGATTTCTGAATTATAGTATTATGATTTGTAATTGTAGAGTATTGAGATAGCTTTCAATAATACTAACTAAAGTGAATTGATTAAAGTGTTCACCATCATTTTGACCCCCGTGTCGCACTCTGTGTACCCAACTTCATGGAATGACCCACATCTAAAATAGTAAATTATGTGAGTGCAACGACATCCTGAATTGGCAGGTACAATGTTATTGCGCTAAGGAAACTAAGGAAATTGTAGTAAGTAACAAATATTGTGTTATTGCAATTGCAATATAACATTTTAATAATAGATGTAACATCATAACTGAAATTAGTTAGTACAGAAAACTAATTTGAAATTCTACTAACTATCAATACCTGTGAATATGTTGTTTACTAATGAATGAAGATCTTGGGTCTTAGATATAAGAAAAAGATAATCTGAAAACCAACTTATTTATTGATGTAAACAAAAATATATATCAATAGTTGAGTCATTTTAATAACCTTAAGTGTGTGAAGTACTGTAAAAGTAGTCCTACTAATTTGTGGCGCATTTCCATTTTCCCACTTTGCCAATTTTGAGCTAATTTGTTCTTTTAAATATGCAATATTGCAATTTGCATTAATTAATATAGCGCAAACATTTCTATTTTTACAGTTAACTTGTTACCAAAACGTTATATAAACATTTCTCAACAAGTTAGACGTTGTAAAACAATTAGTTCCAAATTGCCACCTTGTTTACAGCAGCCCACATTCAGAGCACATCACCAATAAATCTCTCCCATGTACTTTTGCACAGATAGATAAAAGCCACATATTTCTTGCCACTGATTCAACTTGACCGTACGGCGTAACATAGAAATTCTTTTTCAAATAGTTTAGTCTTATTATACATCAATTGTAGTAGAGTCATGTGATAGTTATTGTCAGTTGTAGGTAGAT
The DNA here is from genome assembly GCA_035610835.1 of Ophiura sarsii. Lineage (NCBI taxonomy): Eukaryota > Metazoa > Echinodermata > Ophiuroidea > Amphilepidida > Ophiuridae > Ophiura > Ophiura sarsii. The sequence goes on from CM069457.1 coordinate 4,701,263, forward strand.
TTTAAATTAATGTAATGTACTATAAGATTTCAATAGTTTAGTACATTTAATAACCTCAAGTGTCGTGAAATAATGATGTAGTTACAAAAAGTTATTATGTGCATTATCAAATTACAATAATGTACATACAGACTAAATAGCAATATTCAAACTTGACACTTACATTTTCCAAATCACTTCAGTGTTTTTACAAATTTAATGTTAACACAATTGCCAATTTAACTGTATGGTACAATTTTGTACAATATAGTTGTGGCCCAAATCATCCAAGTATGATACATTCATTTTAACAAAACTGCAAGAATACTGAAATATGTAAGTAATAAAGCAGCTGTCCAGTAAGTCAAATACTCATTGTATCATGAAATGTCAAATATTAGTCTTTCAATAAATTCTATTTGATTAAAGATATATTATATGATCTTTCCAGGGAACACCCACAACACACAAAAAAAAAAAATTGAAAGCAGATTTTCTTGCAGATTAACATTTCTGATCATAAATCATACATACATTCCAAGTTACAGGGCAATACAATTCATAATTATTTCAAAATCATGGTTTGAGAGTGAAAATCAGTTTATATTTTCTCTCTAAAACCATGATTTTGTAAAATAGGAATCGTATCGCTCTGTAACTTAGAATGTATGTACAATTTATGATCAAAAATGTCAATCTGCAAGAAAATCTACTTTAAAAAAAATCATGAATAAAGGGCATTCGCTGCAAAAGATCACGTAATATGCCTTTAACTTAATCTTATTAGTAATAGAAACAATTTGATAACACAAACACTAAAAGTAATTTCAAAATAAGTTCAAAAAATGTTTCATTGTAATGTATATAATTCCAAACAAAATCATAAGGGCAAATATGAATAATATATTGAAATACATGATTTGCACTGTACCTATTCTCAATCTTTTTACTGCCTTTTCAAATTGCAACTTACATGTACACTGAACAAATCTATCACCACAAACTCTTCTCTTAAAAATAATTGCCACTCAAAAAATCCAGCAATCCTATGAGTAACAATAAAAGGTGAAATCGCTGCAGTCTTTGTTCACAATAACTTCTGAATTTACATTTTGTGATAAAGCCTATAGGCTATATATGTACCATCAATCACTGCTTACAAGGCAAGATACCACAAATACATTAATTTACCAACAAATATCCAAAACAAACAAAGTGTATGCTGCATTAATTTTCAGTGTCTTGTGTGTGCTAAATGCATTCCAGTATGTAAATACCTGTATATAAACTAAAAGAACCACAAATCATTGTACTATTAATTGATTATACTTAAATGTTTCAATACCTTCTATTTTACTAAATTAATAACAAGGTATTAGGTATTACATGTTATATTAACATCTGTTTTTGTAGTTTTAGTCCAAATGTTACCAGGCCTTTAAAGGTAGATGACCCGATCACATTTTCGTAACACAGAATTATTTCAAACATACGGAGATTTTCATATCATATGAAAGCTCGTATTTTTCTCATCATCATACTGAAATTTGACGGCCTAAATCGGTATAATTACAAAGAAATCGATGAAAAAACGTCGAATTACCGCAAATGGTGGTATACCACCGATATAGTTTGTGTACTACTCAATGGGTACAGTTCACAGCATCTTGTGCGTGTAAAATAAGAACCATTAGAGCTATGCAACTTAAACTTTGGAACACAACTTTTTAAGGATGACCTTTCATGTAGAATAGAAAACTTCAAATTGAAAATCGAAATGTGATCAACTCATCTACCTTTAATGCTATTTTAACATACTTGTTTTTGTAATTTCACTTAAGATATTTAACAACATATTATTAGTTTACATTCAATATCCAAGTGTACTTAACTTTTATGAAAAATGTATAATATCAGTATTATCAAAAAAAAAGTGCTAACAATCTCAGTTACATAGAAACAATTTATTATTTACTGTAAGACGTTATCAATCATCTCCACATGTATTGCATACATAACTCCAAAGACTATAGGATAAAAAGTTCAAGCTCAGTACCTTTGCAAATGACAAACATTTTAACCAACCCATAAATTTCACATGAAATTGAATAAATGTTACAATATATTTTGCACAACAATACCATGACACCTTGTCTATGCAATAATATTAAGCCAATTTCGACAGTCAAAATGTTTTACAAATACTGTTTAACATTGATTGAAACAGTATTTTACTACTATCATGTTATATTATTCTGCGTGACACATTCCAAACATTCCAATATTATCTCGATATTTAATATAAAATGTAACATAATATTTATATTTTTATTCCATGTTCAAAAAATGTTACTTATTTAATGTGTTGATGTTCCAGTTTTAATAAAAAAATATTTCCTTAAGTTACTCTTATTTACCTGTATCCTCTCTCCATTTCTTTAGCCAACTTTTACCAGTTTTTAATTTTATCAACCCAAACATGTTTATTTAATATTCATAACCTTAAAACATTCTTAGTGTTTTTAGTTGTGTTTATTTTCAACCATACCCCATCAAATTTGGGTACAGTTGTGATCAAAGGTGGGGCCTCATGGGATAGAAGTTGGGGTGAACAATCACAGCGGATTATATGAGTCAGACGATGAAGGGTTCCTGAGAGAAAAGTGGGCCCAGCATAAAAACAATAGTTTTTGTTAAAATACATCATACACTTTCTAAATCAGGCATTCACAACTCTCGCATCAAGGCATCTGAAGTGGCGCAAGAGTGGTTAACATTTGAAATTAAAAAAATATCATATAATGATAGAGCCAGATTTCATAGGCCTATGACGGTCAGTGTATAAATACAGCAATGTACCCTCAAAAGAGTCATATAAGTTCGTTATGCTGCCCACATATGTTCAAAGATTTTGAAATTAATGTTATCAGAGAATATTGTCATTGTAAAACCTAAAAAAATATGACCAAGTGGAGCTTCAACTAGTTGGTTACTAAAATGCGACGCATGGTCTAAATCTTCTTTTCCATATTTCCCTTGTGTCGTCTGTTAATTTCATTTTATGATGTTGACCAGTTTTTTGTAAATACCTTGTTTTATTTGCACAGAATATGCATGCATCTGATTTTTGGATTATTTAGCCCGTATCGATTTGTCCCAAGATTAAATGGATTACCAAACTAATCTTTGCTATTGACTGATATAATATAATAATAATAATAATAATAATAATAATAATAATAATAATAATAATCAGTATTTATATTGCGCCTTTTCCAAATGGCTCAAAGCGCTGTGATTTTGCTGCTGGTGAATCATCAGAATCAGGTCGCATCAACTAGGGTGCTGCCAATTTCTAGCGCAAACCGATCCGCAGTTAGATTGTAACATCCACCATGTTTCAATGCAGCTCCCCAAATACCATTGGGTCAAGGAAGTTTTTGATAATCGAAACAACTGATCACTGATTTTGAAAGCAGGAGGAAACCGGAGAACCCGGAGAAAACCTGCGAGAGCATGCATGGATCGTGATAAACCAAATGCACATAAAGCCCGCGGTCGTTCACAGAATTGACCCGGGTTTCATTGGTGCAAGGCGAGGGAATAACCGCTGCGCGTGTATATACTGTGCATGTATAATATGTTTGGTTGTTATTTTCATCAACTTGTTTTAAATGTGTTTGTATTTTAAGAAACAATTATATTGCATATGTATTTTGTTACCTTTTACCAAGTATGTACTTTTACCTTTTACCGTGAAGTAATTTTACCTTTTACCGTGTATGTATTTAATTCTATATGTATTTTATTCTGTGAAGCGCTGTGGTACCTCATTGTGTAAGAGCGCCTTGTATAATAATAATAATAATAATAATACACACACTCAACACACTCCCCTGATAGATTATTTACTATGTTTATAATTATGGTAACGTATTGAAACGTTAATCATGTTATTTACTGGTCTGTAGAAACCAGTAAATGACATGGTTTACGCAAAGTATGTTAGTTTTCTTATTTTTCATCGGATTGATCTCATATTATTTTCAGGCGTTTAGGATACTTACTTGGGCTTTACATTGAGACTAAATTGGTCATGGTCCAATGATTATACCAGGAATTTCACTGTCATGAAACATAGTCCTAATTTGTTTGATGTATATAGGATATCGATTTTAACAACTTTTCCAAAACTGGACCGATAAGTGTTATATCCCATAATATAGCCCATATCTGGGTTTAAAAATCACATAACGCAGAGGATGCTTTTCACTAGTAAACTAACCTTCACATCCATTTTTGTACATTTATGTTTGCAATTATTGTAAATTATAATCAAAGTTTTGCTAAGATAAATGCAGTGAATGAATTGATTTAATCTCTTTTATACCGCAGCCTTGGCAAATCGTTAAATATAGCAGGGTGAAAAAACAATTAAATACACCAAAATTACGTACTAAACCTTTAATGCAATTGTTCCAAAATTTCGTTAAATATCACTACTTGAAAAATATTACATGGGGGCACAGCACTAAATAAACCGCCCATTGGATTACACTTAAAATAGAGCTAAAAGAGTCGCGATTTTGGATCCTTATTAACCATTTTTGGAATGTCTCGAATGCTTCATTCGAATAAACAAATACGGTATTACAATTTCATAAAATCGTCAAGAAGTGTTACGGCTTCCAAATAGATTTAACAATATGAGCAGCGCCACCTCTATTTTCAGCCCGGACGCTCGCCTTCTGAGCGCCTCTGAGCATGTGCGTTCATCCACGTGATAAATGATCGGTACAATCGAAAATCAAAATGTTGCAATATCCTGAGCAAAGTACAAGAGATTATCTTTCATTTTGATTATAAAATGTTCCCTCACGCCAAACTGATTCTTGATTTTTTGTTTTTGCCGGAACTTACTAGTTACACAAAACGAGGAGTGATTTAGTGATGTGTGCCCTTAATCTAATAGGAAACCGCAATGTTGATACACATTTGCGTCACCGATATAACTTTGTTCAAACACAGCATTAAAATGGAATATCCGATTTCAGTTAAATAAAAGCAAGCTAACATTTTACTGTATATGTTTGTAATATCTTATTTTGCCATACCTAGCCCAAAACACATATTTCTCAACCCAGAGCCCTCCCCTTGTTTGCTATATGAATTTGTTTGGTGTGCAACGCTGTGTTATATTTTAATCGTTTTCAAAATAGGGACGTAACGAGCTTTATTGAGATAAAATGTTAACACAATGTCGACTAAAATGTTTGGAAATTATTGTTTTAAACGAGCTTGATTTGATTGAAGAACGTATCTCATATCTTTTCGTTAAATACCCCTGTGAAGGGTGTAACAGAATTACTCTAACATAATTCTGTTATACCCTACACACCAACATCAGTAGTATGCGTCGTTCTTAAAAATCACGCACTACCCCTGTGAAGGGTATAACAGAATTACTCCATAACTTTAAACAAGGACATACGTCCAATACTGGTAAATCATAACATCGCAATATGTTTTGTATGGTATATCGTTTTAATTATTAGAGATTCAACAACAAAATATGCAAATAAGGTATAATATGTCATGTTTTGTGTGAACAACTCAAACCACAGTAGTGGTAACATCCACCAACTTGGCTTCATGCATGTATTCTTGGAACACTTTGGAATTCGCACTTTTTCGTAAATATGTTGTAATTATGACGTGCAATTAAGCATTGTCTTGAAATTTGAAAAAGTGTGTCGAAGTGTTTATGTAACTCTTATGACAGCACTGGCAAAAATGTGTTTTCTTTCAACCTGAGGTCTTCTAATAACCTAATGACTTCAAGTTCGCAAAAAGGATTTTTTTTGTCGCCGTTTCTCAGCCCAGTTTCTCAGTAAGCTCCCTTCATAATCGTTTCAACAAACATGAACCTTTTTGAAAAGACATTCATCGGGATCAAAGACGTGTGGAATACACTTTGTATGTAACAGTACTTACGTCAGATTGTCGTTCATATATCCTAATATTCATAATATCACGCGCTAATCCAAAGTCAGATACCTTGCAGACAAGATCTCCCCCGACAAGAATATTTCTGGCGGCCAAATCGCGGTGGATACACTGAGGAAAAACAAGTTGCCATAATATTGATATACGTACACCCATGAAAGTTTCAGGGTAAACACATTTTGGATTTCATTTCAATATTAAGAAGAAAAAAAAACTCTAAAGGAGCCAACTTGACGTAACGTACTAGAGAAGTACAGTTGCATTGCTAGAGTAAATTACTAGAGATGTTATTTTGAGGGTAAAATTGGGAAGTAAGATCAGAATTGCAACTAACTAAGTAATATTCCATTTAATTAAATTAACATCGTACCACTTAAAAAATATTTGTCGCGCACACCAAATGTTTACCATATATCAGAGAGAAAAATGTGTCGTCAGTCGATACGTCACTCCCAGGATCAATTACTAACTAAGATAATGAAGCAAGACGAGTCGATCTGTGAGTAAATTAAAATGACTCCTTTTTCAAAAATAAAGGACCAGTTACCTGTATACTTTGAGATATTGTTTGACAGGTTAACATGAAGCTAGTACTTGGTCCATGGACACCCTGCTGAACCACATGTCGGGACCTTGCATCGCTAAAAGGCAGTCTACAGTCTTGCCACATAATTATTCGACCGAGTGCACCAATGGTGAGTAGTGAAGAATAGCGCTTCCCAGCGTTACCTAGCTAGTAACTGAGACATAACCCAACATGTCGAGAGCACCAAACCGGGGTAGGCTACTAGACTAGTAACTTGCGAACAGTTTACGCTATATCATACACCTGACCAGACCCAAGAGTAATTTGAAGCATAACAGTTTATGCTGTAACTAAAGGATAATTATGGATTTGCCTGATGGACGATTACATTGATATCAATGGGAGATTTCTATAATGCAATTATTTATCAATTTGTGTATAATTTACACAATGATACATTAAAGACCAATTTATTATAACATATTTTAAATCTATCATGCATACAAAATTGTAGACATAATTTCAAACAATCAATCAACCAACCAATCAACCGATCAATAATTAACTAATTAATAAATTAATTAAGTAACATGAAATCAAATAAATAAACGAATACATTAAAGACACAGGCATCTATCTACCCATTCCACCAGTGGCTTAATCCAGCCAATCTGCCAATCTGACACATTTTAGCAATAGAGGGCACTGCAATACGAAATATTTTAAATGCATTTTACTCTTGATATCCATGTTCAGTAGACTCGGATTCCTTTTCAAATATGGTTAAATGTATTTTCAAATAATTATTGTTCGTATAAATCAGTTGATATAACAAAGATAAACGTTAAGAAACGTAAAAATTGACAATTTGTCCAACATTTAGTAGATGCCTGGGGCTTTAACAGATAAATACATATGCCTATTTATATAAATGAAAGAATGAATAATTAAATATTATAAAGAAATTAATAACTACATTAAATGTAAATAAAAAAGTTGAATACAAAATAATAACACATATGCCTACACATTTTAAAAATTAAATTATTATAAAACAAGTAAGTCAATATTGTAGTTCACAGAAATTGACATGAATAATTTCAATAAAGTCATCATCATGTTTTGAAAATAATAGAAAAAATAAGGGAATCTCGGGAATCGAACCCGTGTGTTACGTTTATAAACTTCAGGATCACACCAGCACGCCACAAAGAGTGGATGATAGAAGTGCCATTAAATTGTATTGGCAAAAACGGCTTTTTATTAGGAAAATTGTACCTTTTAAATGCAAAACTTGTATGTGCCTCTCGAATAAAAAATGTTGATAAGGTAATAATGGTCCTTATTTTCCAGAAAATTGTAAAAAACTTTGTCATTTTCGGACTCTAAATTTCGTCATTTTATCTGTCTCTCAGACCAGCTCGACGTGGCCTCATTATTTAAATTAACTGTGTTAACATATGACCCACGAAGTGACGTAGTTAACTGACGACACTTTTCTTCTTCTTTTTTTACGGAAAACCAGTAACGTCATTGTTGGTCTCTCTGCTTCTCTTATATAATGGTAAACATTTGGCGCATGCGACAAATATTGTTTAAGTGAGTCGATGTTAATTTATATGGATATTAACCTCACTAGTTACTATTCTGCTCTTACTCTCCAGGGTTGCTATCAAAATTACATGGCTAATTATTTACGCTGCAGTTTAGGCATAAGTACTAGCTAGGTAGCTTACGTCTCTAGTAAGTTACGCCAATTTGGAGCACTCGGCCGATTAACTTCCAACCCCAATTGGGCTAATTTGTCAAACTAAAATCTGGTCAAGGGTTACTATATTGTGACTTTTTTTCGAAATTGGAACTTTTGATTTTACAAAATCTAAAACATCACTAGTTTTTATAACAAATTGAAGTGCAAAGTTGTAATTTCTTAATACAAACAAAGTTGGGCTTCAAGTTTCAACCAGCAAATTAGGCTCAATGGTATCGAACGCCGTGCCAATGCACATCATGATTCTAGGTATCCCTAGGTTAATCTACATATCTTAGTACATATTCGATAAGACAGATATTTCTACCCTTTATAAAACCATATTAGTCGGAATCAATGTTGTGTACAAGTTATGCTTTACATTACTCTTGGGTATGGGCAGGTGTACGATTTAGCGTAATTATTCGAGGTTTACTATTCGAACACTAAACTAAATGTTCTCACCTGATTATATGCTATAAATTGCATACCGGCTGCTATTTGTTTGGCAAATGATATCAGATGGACCTTGGTAAGTTCAACCGTGGCATTTTCTTGAGTTTGACGATTGCTGAGTAGAAAATCTTTCAGGTTGCCGTTTGACATGAACTCCACTATGATATATATCGGGTCTATCAAAAAAATAAAAACACCGGTTATATTAAAATTGAACATTATTAACATTACAACGTAGAAAGGAATCTGGAGAACAGTTATATATTTACATCAAATCTCGATAGTAGATGCATACATCTCAGGATGTAGTGTAAAATAAAGACTAGCATTAATGTGGTGTTTTTTCTCATCAGCAGCTATACAGTTGAATTAATGCGGTTTTAAATTCACGCATCACCCACTATTCGCCTATAATAATGTCGTCAGCCTGCTTCGATAATTGCCTAACACATTTTTCTAGTTCTTAGAAAACAACAAAAGTATGAAAAGTGAGTTAGGCAATTATCGAAGCAGGCTTACGATATGTTGAATAGCAACATGAATAGTGCAGGTAAATTCCAACAGGAGCAGTAACTGTTGGATAAAATTAGGTTGGGGATATACCTTTAAGTGAAATGTGGCTTGTTATATGCCAATACGAGTTAATATGACCTATTTTAAATAATGTTCATCATTAGTACAATCTGCCTAACTCACAATGCTGACTTAGGCAGAATTGCAATTGTGCATTTATCAACACTTTTGATTGGGCAATGACTTAGGTACTATAACAGCATGTGCATGATGTATTGAAGTCATGATTTATGCAAAAAACTCAATTTCTCTGAAAAGTGAGTTAGGCAATTATCAAAGCAGGCTGACGATGTGCTACTTACGCATCCTAGCATTCTCGATGCATCTAACATTAACATATTTTCTACCTGAATTTACCAGCAAAGTGGTTATTATTATAAATTGATGATTCCATGTTAATTTTATTAAGTTATAACTCTCTTAGATAACCCGACTTGTTTTCTAATCTTTCGGACCGTATAGACACGAATCGGTAAAAAGATCAACTATTCATTATAGTCGATTGAACATTGGGTTTGTTTACCGATTTATCCCTATAATAGATTCCATTGAGAAAACTTATGGGATTTACAATCTCAAAAGAAGCAAAACGGTTTATTTTCGGGTTCAAAAAAGAAAAGAAGAAGACATATCAGATAAGGTATAATAGAAACACATACCTATTTCGATGCAGCAACCTATGAGACCGATAATATTTGGATGAGATTTAAGCGTTTTCATTAAATCCAATTCACGAAGAAAGCTTTGTCTGTCAGATTGCGGCGCGTTATCTGTAACAAAGTCAATATTACTTGTCCTTTTACTGAATATAACTATAGCTATTGCATTCTTCAACAAACAATTACCTATTGTTAGCTCTTAATCGACTGCGCTTTTCTAAAATTATCTTAAACGTCAAATAATGTACATATACAAGGTGAATCAAAACAATTAGGACTCTGTTTCATGGCGGTGTAATTCTTATTATAATCATCGGGCCATGACCAATTTAGTTTCAATGTAAAGCCCAATTAATTATTATGATATCCTGAAAATATAAGATCAATCCGATGCAAAATAAGAAAACTAGCGTACTTTGCGTAAACCATGTCATTCACTGGTTTGTACAATGGGAATTCACACAGTAACAGTTGAGTAACATGAAAGTGCTCAATTGATATGGCAATTCTACTTCTTATCATGCTTATCATGATTATGGTAGAAGTAAATGTTGATTCAAATCTAAATCCCACCTGCTTATAATAAGAATTACACCGTGATGAAACAGAGTCCTAGTTGTTTTGATTCACCCTGTACAAATCAATATAAATCTACACACTTCTGACAGCCTTTTTACCTACTTTGACATCACTCAACCAAGTAATCATCCACCCTCGCATATCAACCCAATCTCTATACAAATTAGGAGTAAAAACGAACCATTTTGCTGTAAACGCATTATTGGATTCGTTTATTATTGAATACATAATTAAATCGTAATTTGTTTCAGAACATTAGGTCTAATCGACGTCTTTGTGCACTATATACCGTCTAATATTGCCCTAATACCTTTTAAGGTCTTAACCGCAACTTCTATAAGACTGCCATCTTTCGTTATTCCTGTAGCTTCTGCAAGCATTACACGTCCAAATTGCCCTCTACCAAGTTCCCTGATTATCTGCAAGCTGTCTCTTGGAATTGCAAATGCCTCGTTCACGTTGCAATACGTATGACTGATTGGTTCCAATTGATTACCTGGTATAAGAATAATTATAAAATATGGTTACTCGTACAATGGTCGTTATTGCCATCGACACATATTTTCTTCCTACTTTTTTATAAATCATGTATTACAATATATCTCATGACCTTTCGTGTAATACACCTATCAGTTGTAAGACGCACTATACGACCCCCGGGAGAGGTGCGTCGTGGGTGCGTCGTTTACCAATAATTCTTGACGGAGGGTACGTCAGTGGCAGCCTTTAGTCCGTCACTTTACGCGGGTGCGAATGGGCTGATAGTTGACTGAGGGTGCGTATTTGGATGGCAATGGTCCGTCGTTTTTTTGACACAGGGTGCGTCATGGTACATGAGAAGTTGACGCACCTCGGTAAAGTGACGCACCACTCCCGGGGGTCGTATAGTGCGTCTTACAACTGATAGGTGTATAATACAGAGATACAGGTCAGCTTAATGAATAATTATAGGTCAATAGATGCGTATGTGTTGATGCGAGAGAAATTAGACAAGTCAATGCACGCGCGCTGATGTTAATGTGTGCACAACGGCAAGATCCCGCAGGGGGTGCTATAGTGAGCATATCAACATTAGCTTAAGTGCATTGATTTGGAAGTCCCTAAACACTAGTAAAATAAAACAATGCATGGGGTCACTCAAGTGTGACGAACTTCTTTTACCCTTCAAATTGAAGAATTATTAATGATTTGATTGGACCATAACTAATAACAGTTACAACAGAAAGAAACACAGGATTACATTTTGAGAATACATGTGTACCTTTCAAACACGCTGTAATATGGTAATAACACACACATTTTTTAGCACTTTGTCAAAGCGGTGAAATCACCATGTCTTACATACTGGAGTGTATCTTGAGTTTGATAAATCCGATATTCATCATCTGAAATGCTAATGAAGGGTACAGTATGACAAAGATGATGTCAAAACAACGCACATGAACTTTGAGCATAGATGGGTACTAATCATTTTGGGACAGCCTGTATTGACCTTATTCATACACGACACTATACAAATCAAAATTCACAATTTGAGTATAATTTTGATCTATGTTAAAAAGAATATAAACAAGTCAACAAGTTTCCTAACACCCGCAGAAAAAAATTGTCAAATGCACTTTCAATGCACTCCGCGTATTTTACTCTCTTGCTTTCTGATTGGTTCGACACTACTAAGAGTGTATGAATAGCTGTTATGATTATATAATGTTTATAAGAATGCTAAATATTAACAACAACATGGTAGGATACAATTACCTCTATTTTGTCCGTCTTCTTCCACCCTGTGAAGGAAAAGAAAAGAAGAACACTAATTGAGGACCCTAGATCTAAAAGGGGGTTAATTCACATTGAGAAAAATGGCAAAAACTGGGTTTCATTGTGTCCATGTGTGGACTTGACCCACTCGGGTTGTACCTCCCATGGACTATTACACAGCTTTACCACATGACTTTACTGTAACATTTAAACAGAGGGTGCAGAGATCCTCCTTGTAGCAGAAACTGATACTAACTACAATTTCACAAGATTGTGACTTAACCCCCTTTTAGACCTAGGGTCCTCAATTGCTACACGGCCATTTACTTATGCCCGGCATCATGCTCACTTGGTTGTCATTACCTGTATACCAGTACGGTTTACCCGTATGGGATACGAAACACTATACATGTACAACCAAAATTACCACACAGTAGCAGGGTTCAGCTACTGTGTGCCTCTTTCAAATCATGGTTTTAGAGCAAATAAACTCTTGCTAGTTTATGTTCACCTTTTAAACCATGATTTTGAAGTAATTAGGAATCGGATTACTCTGTAACTCAGAATATATTCATGAGTTATGATCATAAATGAAAATCTGCAAGAAAATCTGCTTTTGAAAAATATCAAGGATAGAGGGCGTCCCCTGGATAATAATTATGTCGTTAAAAGTTTTCTTCATTTTTTGTTAAGCATGGACCATCGCTAGTATAAGACGATGCTATTTTCTTTATATTTAAAGATTCGTATCGAGGATAGAAGGCATCCCCTGGAAAAAATCGCATAATATGCCTTTAACAACCTTTAGCAATATTATTGTATCTTATTAAATGTTTATTCATGCGATGCATTATAAAACACTGCTCATCTTTCTTGCACGTTGAGGGTGTGTTTTTCTTCCCGGTTTCGAAAATAACAACGACCACAACTTGCTTGATTATATCTGCCTAAATGACTGTCGGAATAGAACATTTCAAACGGATAAATGAGGTAAAATTAGTTTGCTATAATTTGAGTCGGTTCAGTAATTACAGGGAAATGAGCGATTACAAGAGAGTCAGGTATCACTTCCTTCCACGTTTGCATATTTGACAGATTTTCACTTGCGTGGGTTGTTGCTCACTCTTTCAATAGCTAGCACTATGATATATGCATTTCTTAACGTTACTGGAGTACTGAGTAATTGATTGACAGCAACCAGAAAATAAAAACGATACAACTCATTGTAAGGAGAAAGAATACCATTACACTTTTAATCTTAATTAACCTTGATTTTGTTTTCAAATGAGATAAGTTATTGAGCATTGTTAATAACTGACATATTATTTATAGTTTAAAAAAAAAAGACCATGACAAACAAGTCAATATATGTTATCTTTTGTATCGATTTATTTCTTGTCAGTGCTATCTGAATCACTCGATGTAAGTAAACTTGGGTGTTAATATTCCCTGGGTACTCTGACGTAATCGTAAATTTCTCCGTAATAACTGAATCAAATTCGGTTTTCTTCAAATTATAGAAAACCAAGTAGACTTATGTTGGTCTTTGAAATAATCCAATCTGACACTTATTTAGGAAGTACCGAGTATCTAAAGTCACGTTGTAATTCATTTTTGACACCCTGTATAAGTAAGAAGGCAACATTCCGTCATGTTTTAGACATGTTAAGTCTTCGAATTTTTATTTTTAATCAGTTAAATCTCCTTTAAAATTGTATTATCCATTTTCATTAATAACATACCTATACCTCTTCATTTCTTAAGATTTAAGAGGTTCCTCGATTATAATTAAAAAGAAAACAATGCTTACCGTGTCAGGAAATCACGCATTACTGAAAGTGAAAAATAAAAATAAAAATATTTATAATGTGTTTCTTTTTCAAATATTAAAAAAAAATGGAAAAAGTGTACTTTAGGTCCCAGGTTCTGGACTGTACTAGAATTGTCCGCTACACACAGTATCGGGCGATACTGATACAAGATTAGGGTCCCTGTATCTGTCGATACTGGCAAATATAAAATGTACCAGTATCGGGCCAATATTGTTTTTCAAAATCGGGGCAAGTTTAAATTTTGACCCCATATGCAAAGGTCAACGACCTTTTTACGTTTTACCCGATTACTCGTTAACCAAACATCGGAAGTATAGCAAACTATGCTTTTCTGGTATCCTTGTGCTAAGCCGAACAATTTGGTATGCGTTTCAGCTTAATTAAAGCCATTTGAATTTTCGGGCCCCTGTATGGCGGCCATTTTGGAATCTGCGCTATAAAAAAAGTTCCCGTCACTTTTGAGAGGGACATAGGAACTAATTTTCTTTCAAAATGGTTCTAGTTGACAAATTCTCCAAGAAACCAAGGTACGGAGCAAATGGTCACGGAATCCAAGAGTATGACCCTACTATTGGGTGCATGAGTAACTCAACTCAAGTATGATCAACTCGTGGGAACTACGCCCTCTACAACTATTAATGACCATATCATCTCATCAGCGTCATCATCCCTTACTCCTTCCCTCTCGTGGATTTTCATAACAGATGGATGAATAGACTTTTATAGTTACCATTATTCCTGCGTCTACGTCTCATAGTGTAAACAACCAAAACGCACACGACGACGATAGTAACGACTACAGCGGTTGATGCAATAATTAGAACTGTATCCGTTGTTTGCGTTATCACCCCTACATACAGACATACAGAATTTGTGTTAACTTACATTCCTGATAATGGGTATACTTAAGAAAAACAGTCTTAATCTGAGTACGCATCTTGGATTTGTTCAACAAAATATAATTTTCAATTTATATCTACAATACTGATGAACTTAATCAAAGATTAATCAAACTCATTTTAGGCAATGCACTCCTATGGTGGTTAGTTTTGAAACTTTGTCTTCCTTTAAAAATAACCCCCTCAATAGTTTCTAAATGGATTCACTCATGATACGTTATACGTTATACGAACCCAAGCCATTAATATTTTGTATTGCATAAGCACATACAGAGGGATAACGAATTTATCATTCAGTAGGCCTAGACATGAAGTGATGAAATACTTTAAGGTTTAATAACACGAGGAAACAAGAAAAACACTGAAAAGGATTGACAAATCCAAATCAAAAAAATAAACGGCATCTGAAGCTGAGTGTTTTCCCTTTCCGTGTATATAAATGTATTACACCAAACTTTAGGACTTCATGGTCAACAAGTTGCGCAAACATGTGTACAATTTTTTTAGGGACACCCTGTACATATGATTCGTACCAAAATGCTCTTTTAACATGTATTATTCAAGAACTCAGACCTAGGCGGGATCGCAATATTTGTTTTAATTTTGTCAAGACTCTTATGTGTTCAAGTAACTTATAATGTGGTTACCCAGCCAAAGAGAGGTCGTAACTGCAGACGTGTGTTGCGCAATGGCAATCACCTTACTATTCCGACAGTAAGTACCAAAAGACATGCCCACAGTCCTGTCCCATATATTGTCAAGCTGTGGAATAATAACTTGACCAATGACCACTAATTAAATAATGTTTTAATTTTTAGCCTCCATCTGTCCAATATCTTGGTGTTTTTAAGTGCAATATTATTATTATTTTGTTTTTAAACTTGGGAGTAGGTTGTTCCCATGTGTGTTTTCTGGTAAAAGAGCAGTGATGAAAAGTCTTTAGTCCAAATATCAACTGAGTTACACCTCTAAAAGACAAGGGTGACACTATCATCACAGATGCATCAATATATTTATTCCGCAGAGAACATGGTCACTGATATTGCCATAGATACCCTTTTCCACCTTCACCAGTCATAGAGAAGCTACTTCCAACTGTGAACGAGCTAAGTATAACCACAGACTCTCTTGCTCATAATAAGTCACCTTGAAAAAATATCCCAGCAGAAATCATCCAATGCGGCAAGCCAGCATTTATGAACCATTCCCACAAGCTACTATGTCAGGGTTGAGAGGAAGGATAAGTACCCAAGACTTGCGAGACGCACACACCATCACTAGTCTGTATAACAAAAAGAGTGACCGTAGCGACCGTAACAACTAATAGGCATATCCCTCCTCAGCATCATAATTTGCAAGATGTTTGTAAGAGTTGTTCTAAGGAGGCTGTGCGCACTTGCTGATCAAGTATATATTCAGAGTCCCATTGTGGTTTAAGGGCAAAGAAATCTACCATCGACATGATCTTCTCTCCCAGACAAATGCAGAAGAAGAGCCGAGAAAAGAGACAGCTTCTCTTTACATTACCCTCATCAATGTGACCAATCCTTCGACCTGTTGAGTATAAAGGGTTTTTTTTACTACTGGGAGAGATCGTCTGTGCACTTAAGTTGCTGAAGATCACCATCCCCTTTCATGATAGTATGCAAAATACATGGCAGTCCCCGCTCCAACACTCATTCAAATATTCATCTCCATTGTACCATCAATACCCTCACGATAACGCTGCATTGCTACTCGTACACAAGCTGGTCTATAGAGGATAGTCAGTCGCCTTGGACAAGCATATGATTTGGTCTTACCATCAGCCTAAAGAGGATGGCGATTTTGGACGAGGAATAGATGAATATAGGCGACTACAGGCTGCAAGTGGTCGATGAACTCGCCTATCTGGAAGCGAGTGTTTCATTCATCATGACTTTCGATCCTATAAACCATGGCAAGTTGTCTAATAGGGCACACAATACAATTGGCTGCTTAAATATAACCATGCATTTGTATATGAAAAACTCTGTGTACGTACAACACAAAGGCAACTTTGCTAAACGTGCACTTATCATTTATACATGTTATGGTCTCATAAAGTGTAGTTCAAATCTAGCGGTAAAACCCCAAATCCAATTGCTTGCACTTTACATTTCATACGTATAAGTGATCATAGCAATTGTCAGAGCCAACCAAAACTGTCAAATATTGGAATTTGATATTTGAATATCACAAAGGTTTCATTAATCCTTCATTTTCATTTCATATCAATGACTAATTGTAGCAATATTTCAATGGCAATGTCTGCATCAAAGCGTTTGCCAAACTATTGGAAGCTATATTAATAAACGTTCATTTGTTAACGATACAATTAAAGGTAGATGTTCCGATTGCTGGCCCGATTTCCAACTGGATGTTTTCTATTTTACATGAACGCTCATCCTTAAAATAGTCACATTCCAAAGTTTGAGTTGCATAACTCCCATGGTTCTATTTTTAGAAGCACATGGTCACATGACATATGCCCATTGAGTACACAAACTAGTTGGTGGTTAACCACCCTTGGCAGTAATTCACCACATTTTAGCCTATAATTTCTAAATGGGACATTTCTTTCTCCTAATATTTTACAGAGATAATGAGAAAAATATGGGGATTCTTCTGATATCAAAATATCTTGATGTGAAAAAAAAATCATAGCCCCCCCCAAAAAGTGAATGGAACATACACCTTTAACATAGGTGCCTTACTTTTGGAGCACCCTGTACATATAATACTTACCACCAGGCGGGGTAAGGCAAGATTCTGCCACACTAGATTTAGTCCCTTCTCCAAACGAGGTACTTGCAGTCATTGTGTAATCATATTTGGAGTACGCTGTTAATGTTGATTTTTCTATAACATATTGGCGCAGGCTAGGATCTTCTATTGTAATTGAATCCGCGTTTACTGGATTTCCAAGGAACTCACCACGTCCTTGTTCAACCGGATAAATCTGGGTATTGAAGATATTTTAATGTAATTATAATTGGTTGTTATTTGTACACGGAACACTAATGGCCATCCAACACAAATATAAAGTATATTATTCATTTTCTAAACAGAAAAAGAGATATTCAGTTATGTCAACGATGCTCTGTAACTGTAATTTCTCTCTTAATCTGTGGATTTGCTGTGCTGGAGCTCCACAAAAATATGCAAAACACAAGAAAGAGTACCCAATCAAATTGTCTCATTATGCACTCATCATTTTGTATGTGATGTGATCTGTGAAAACCTGTTGGATATCGATGTGAACTAGAGATGATGGGTAAACATAATTAAAGATTTTGTTTTAGAAACTTTAAACTTACATAAGTCACATTTCTAATTAACAAATAATATATATCTTATCTTTTCTAATTACCTTTATAATATTATTCTATCGAACAGTTGTAGTTGAACTATGTATCTTTTTTCGGCCTGTTTTCAGGATTTCTTGTTTTGTAGCTTTTTATGACATCACAATCATCATTCACTCATAACCTTTTTTGTAGTGATCGTAGAAAAATGATCGAAACAATCAGCTTCCAATATGAAAAATCCCACCATGTGGCGGATTTTTAAAATCGAATCACTTAGCATGCATAACGCGGCGTGTGGGAAATTATACCTTTCAAAACAATCACAGCCTTCTATTCAAGAAAACTAGTTAAATTATCAACAATAATCCAGAAATACTGGGTTATTTCGGTGATTACAGAGGTGGTAAAAAATGGTGATCAATTTCACTATCATTTATCTGAAAATCATCAAAGCAAGTTAGACATTGCTCTCAAGTATTTAAATCTAATTATATTTCTAACCTTGTATTCCGTTATTACTCCATTTGGTGTTTCTGGTTCTGTCCATGTCAGATTACAGGTTGTCTCTCCATTATTCACATCAACATCTCTGGGAGCAGTAGGGGCTGTGGGAAAACCAAGACAGGGAGGCCATTGAGATATGGAAGTTGTAAAGTAGATCTGCATATACTTGAAGATTCGACAACAACAAAAATACGGTGTTTCGGTGTTTTTATTTGATTTACACAACTTCAAAATCACAAGAACAGGATTCAAGGTGTCTGTCAGTCTGCGATAGTTCACGATTACTCTTACCGTGTGGATTTGTTGTGAAGATGTGAACATCCGACGGAAGACCAATTAGTTCTACATCACCATCAATGTTTATTGCGCGGATGTGCACACTGAAGACAGTCAAGGTGTCAAGGCCAGTGATTGTTGTCACATTATTAGGAGCTGAAAGGCAAGGTGAATATATCTTAATGGTATTCTTAATTGGCGTTTATTCTATATGAGGTTAATGATGTTGAAGAGTTTTTTGGATTTTGGAATTTCTGTCAGGATACATGTTGGAATTTCTCTGTGAGGCTGAGCTTTGTTGGAATTTGCCTCGTTGGAATTTCTCTGTGAGGCTGACTCTTGTTGGATTACGTTCAGTCATACAAAATACAATGGACTTGATTCAAATATACCCTTGTGTATCACACTCAAAGCCATTCGAGATTATGTAAATACTAATACTATAATCACACTATTAATTACTTACTAAATTACTCTATTACTTACTAAATTAGCTTACTCCTAAATGTTGGTATATCGTGTTCATTTGTAAAGTTGTGTTGGTTATGATGCATTCTTATATAGTGGGTGTGGTTTGGGATGTCAGCAGGCAAATTGATTGGTTTTGGGCTGATTTTCAGCAGATTACGCCGATACGTTATGAGACAATGGTGTAAATTTTGGGGCGGGGCTTAATTCATTCGGATAATAATACCTTCAGTGCGCCATGAAATTATTCCATGAGTGCGCCAATCAATAACTTGACTTAAGAACTCAGATTCAAATATTTGCAATTCACTTGACTCGACTTGAATTAACTTGAATTAGTTTGTTCTAGACGTCCAGCCTGGACACGTTGGTGAAAATGAACATTATACTATTTACCAGAAGTGCCTTGAACGTGCCAACAATATTACTTACTATCCACCACTTTGTTTCCATTTTCTGATTCCAGTTGTATTCTATATTTGTCAATGGGTCCATTCTTGACAACAGGTTCCAACCATTGGAGTCTTACAGAGGTCTGTGTAATAATATCAGATTCAATATCACGGGGTGGACCAGGTTCTAATAAAGAAAGGAAAATAAACATCCATTTGTTACGATATTCAGGAAGTAGGATTTTGAATTCCTACAAATAAAATATAACATGAGTTCATTGGTTGTTACAAGTTTTTTCAAGGGTTTCGAGAGTTCCATTCATCATTCTTTTATATAGAAGAAAAAGGAACAATACTGTCATATCTTTGTATTGTACGAGTACATTTTAGACCCAATTTTAGAAACGCTGTACTTGCTAAATGGCCTCGTACTCTCAGGTCCCATACATATCCTAGATCTTCAATGTTAGACCAAATGTTTTATTGTATCCTTGATGTAGTTCATTCATGAGTTAGACTGGTATTAAGACTATATTACTGAATAAAGCTGTCTAATCCTTTATACCTTTAACACAGTTTAACACAGATTTCGTGCTAGGCTAATTCCGTGCAGAATTACATGAAGGATAAACCAAATGTTTGGCTACCCTATACTTACTAAATGGCCTTGTTCTTACAGGGCCTCCTGTGACTGTATTACTTTCCCCAATCATAATTCTGCATGTCACTCTCGCCGAATAGAACGTATAAGGCATCAGACCGGTGATAGCATACATCAAATCTTCCCCAACAGCGCTATCAGTAGAAGGTACCCATTCAGTTAAGCCTTGTTGTTGATATTCGACCGAACAGACATCTAGAAGTAAATTTCCAGTAAGAATGACGGTCCATGACACTCGGATTGTCGCTTCATCTTGAGCTACAAGCGTACCAATCTTAATTAGTAGGGATTCTGTGAAAAAAATATCAACATACATTGTTGTAGCAATAGTTGAACATGCAGAAAACATGTTATCCCAGAATTATATAGACTATCAACAGGAAAGTAACGTCTATTTGGTGTATACCAGTGCTTTTAGCCAAAGTGCTTTTAATTTCCATCAAAATTGATTGATGTCAACTAATACTGGAACGTTTTACGTTCTAGTATCGAGCGATACTGGTAGCCTACACATGCTACTAGTAATTACTTGACTAGTATTGCACGATACTGGTGCATAACATTTTATATGGACGAGTATCGTTTGATACTAGAAAACTGACTTTGAACCAGTATCGAAGGATACTGGGTGTATCAGACGATACTAGTACAAATTGTGAGATAGGCTTTTTACGACGGGTATTCATAATATAAGTTAAAAGTTTAACGGGTTCGCCGTCGGACGAGTTTTAATCTGTCAAGCTTTCGTCAGGACTATAGTAGATTCATAAACTCTGGCGCATCGGTATTGATTTTGGACCTCGTCCATTGTGCGTTAGAGGAACCCATTTTGACCAATGATGAAACAGCGGTACTTTTATAGATGTTATTATCATGATTATTTGCGCTCCATAATCAAATGCTATTCATGATAGCGTGGCTTTATGAATAGGGCTGATCATGTAGCTTTACAATCACGACAACCAAAAACTTAATCCAGCAGCTTCAAATGTGTTATCCCTTTGGAAGCGGTTACCACAATAAAACAAATCGACCATCATCGACCGTATACAGGTTTCGAAAGAAAAATAGTATGTATGTCATTTTACCTATTCATAATTTAGTGGATACTTTTTATTATTTTCCGTTTTTATTATGCACGTGGAATAAAGGAAACATTAAAATGAAAATAACAGTTCTACGTATTTATTTGCGAGAAAACCCCCGAAAATAATTCAATAATCATTTTTTTTATATACCTAGGTACAAAACCATTTGCCCTAATTAAATGGAAAAACAGTTATATCAACCAAGATACGGAATATAAACGTTACTTTAAGTATTTCTGGTTTTGAGACCACCTGAATACCTTTATCAATTTATCTGAATAACAATACATTTCTTTATCGAAAATACGCGGGCAATTGACAGCAACTGTTTGCAGCCAAAGTTATGCCGATATACAAGCCGCAAGTTCCCTGTCACTAGGTACATAGTGGTGATCACATATGCACATGAAGACACGGTATTAACCTTGCAAATTACGATTACATTCGAGTGCCTCCCCCTCTTTTGCTTCTGTTACCTCTGACTGAAAATGGTAAATCTTCAGGACCAAATTATTATAATATTGAACAAAACATAGAGATTGCCACTTCTCTTGTTATCATCATTTGGGCTGCCCCTTGCCCGATGATTTGAGAGTAGGTGCCCTTTCCTACTTGTGAAAGGCTTGGTGGCTCTGAAAAGAGCCGTTCAGGTGGATTGCCGCTTCCACTGAACACGTAGGTTGCCCTTTCCTACTTGTGAAAGAATTGGTACTAGTACAGTCCAAAATATGGGACCTAAAGTACACTTTTCACCTTATTTCAACAGAGGTGTGATGTTAATCATTTTAAATGTGCGATTTCCATGCCACCCCTGTACAAAAACAAATATCTTGATGACATTAACGGAATAATTAGGTAATATGTTCACCAGTATATTACAGGTATTAGATATGAGATTCATTATGGTTGAATATATTTGTATCAGTCATGGTGTCCATCATTTTGGGACACCCTGTATTACGAAACTGTGCAATATCTGTTCAAAGGGTGTAACATTCCAATAAAATCTTGGAACAAGATTCAGGCTAAATTAAAGTTTATATATATATATATATATATATCCTTGGTGTAAGAGATTCATCAATTAGACTAGTGTAAATACCCCATTACGGAATTATAATAATCCGTCAATAGAATATTGTGTGCTACATGTAGGTTAATTCCACACCTTACCAATAAGTTGAATATTCTAGTTATAAACGCGGTTTTAGCCTTAAACTAATGTAAACTCGTTTATTGTATCCGTCTATCTTTTTTGCTTTGTTTTAATTTGTATTTATATTATTCTGTTTTTATCGTTTTTTGTATAACTTAATCTACTAAATTATATTTATTTTCGTCACATTTATTCATTTTGCTCTATGTACTTTCTTCTTGTGTACACGAGATCTTTTTATTGAAATTGACAGAGATGTAAAATGTCTGTGTTTCAAAATCACTATAATGTACCTTTAAGCTTCACTTTTATATACTAAATGTTTTGCAAAAACATCTTTTCAATTTATTTGAAAATATATCATCCAGTCATTTAAAGAAATGACCTGAAAGAGCAGTGAAACACTCACCCAAGACATATATTTGAACTGTTTCATTATCCCCTCCTTTGTTATTACTCGCGGTACAAACATAATCTCCATTGTCTATTCTGATAATATCTGATATAGAGAGAACGCTGGTCTGGTAAAATGTACCGGTTTCATTCACTGCTGTGATAACAATTCTGCCATCCTCATCACCATCGTTAAGTTTCTTGTTGTCTCGTATTCTAGTCCATGTAAGACTGGGTGGAGGGTTACCATAGCTAGTACAACTGATGGAAGCTGTTCCGTTTAATGGGATAAGAGCCGATTTAGAGATATCAGAAATCTCACCAGGAGCTTTTTTAGAAATAAAAATAAAAGCAAAAGTCTCAGAATCGGATAACAAATTTTGATAAATTTGTTTGTAACAGTATTTCTCTGTCCATGCCATAGACATTGAATAGCTTGTCATCGCTGTTCTGTCAAAACCTCGTATGTTTTTCCTGCCCTGCAACATGTATAAAGTAAAACTGTCTAAATGGTTATGCGTAACTGAACCTTGTCTAGTATGCTTTGTGAGCCCTATGGGTAATTCAAATTACATCGCATCATATACTATATGTTTTGGCCTTATAGGTAATAACATCGCTGTTCTTCCCCATCTGATTCATTATCTCAGTTGGTAGATTACAGGTCTAGTAACCCGGAGGTCCCAGGTACAATTCCTGGATGGTCAGTGATTTTTTTTCACTGGCTGTCATTTATGTTGTGTGGAGAAAACAGGATTAATGTACATATAATAAGTATTGTTCAAGCAAATGAGTTAGCATTACATCTGTATGTCTTTGTCCTTACTAACCACCTACCTATGACATCAATGAATATCTCATTATACGCTATTCCATTTTGTAGCATAGTGGTAGCATTACAGAAGTATGTGCCTTTGTGATCACTTGGATTCACATTAGTTATTGTCAGTCGATATTCTCCATTACCCAAAATAGAACCTGGCGGATTGCTGCCCATTGCATCTGTCCATGTGACGGCACCAGTTAATTCTGACGAATCCAGATTGACTTGACAATTCAGAGTCAAATCATCCCCTTCTACAACTGTCATTTTTACTGGTTCTATCTTCGTCAATTCCACTGATAGATTTGCTGCAATGAGGAAAATAACAATAAGACACATTTCGAAATCGAATTTAAAAATTCATATTTAATTACACCCAAGGAAAACCAGTGTGCAGTTATTAAACAAAGATCTTAAAAGTAAGACCCTAACATGATTATGAATTCAGATATTCAATTGGTAATGCACTGCCTGATGAACATGGCACTAATATTTGTTATTTAACCCAAAAGAAAATTGGGATTTTTTTAAGGGGGCTGTGCACCTTCGATATAGCCTCCGTAAAACTGCCGTTACTTCTTCATTATTCATTTGATCTATATAAAAGTATACCTTTTTTTTTTGCAGGAAAGGAAGGGTTCAATGAATCCAATCATGATCATGAAATTGACCATTTTGGAAAAAATTATAAAAAAACACGTTTTTTCACCCATTTTAGGTTCTGCAAAGATAACTCTAAATATATAGATTAAATGAAAAATGAAGAAGTTACGGCAGTTTTACGGAGGGCATCTGAAGGTTCACAGCCACTCAAGGGAGTAATACAATCACCCATACTCACCTTTATCACAAACCGCTCCTACAAAGGCTGGTGCACATGAACACAAACCAATGACGTGGTTGCAAGTCACTGAAGCTGAGTACTCAACACAGGTACATATCTCCTCACATTGATTACCATAGGAACCTTCTGTACAAACTGAAATTAATTTGGGGATTCAAATACAGGTTTAAAGCTAGGTTGATTAAATGAGTATAGCATAATGACCATAATGCCCACACACACACACCCCCACACAAAGTTCCCAACCGACCCATTTTTTAAAATTCCGTTTACCCGTAGAACAGGGTTTTTTCCGTCACCTATATATTAGGGACTTCGAAATTCAAGCAGGGGTTCTTCAGGGTGATGCACTAGCACCGTTCTTGTTCATACTCATCCTAGACTATGTACTGAGGAAGGCATTAGCAGGAAAAGAAGAACAATTAGGCCTCACACTTGTTCCCAGGCAAAGTAGGAGAATAGGACCTCAGACAATTACAGACCTTGACTTCGCAGACGACATTGCTCTCCTTGTTGACAATCTACGGGATGCAGAGGAACTACTACATCTGGTGGAAGCAGCTGCGCTTACAGTTGGTCTTGGGATGAACGCCAAAAAAACAAAGGCAATGCTGTACAAAGAAGATCCAACACCAATTGAAACACTGGATGGTAATGATCTTGAAATTGTCCAAGACTTCAAATACCTTGGTGCCTGGATTGCTGGTAGTGGGCAAGATTTCAACATAAGAAAGGCTCAAGCTTGGAAAGCCTGTAACAGCATGACAAAATATGGAACAGTATACTCCCAAGAAACCTGAAAATAGAACTGTTTACCACCACTGTTGAATCTGTTTTGACCTATGGAGCCGAGACTTGGACACTAACAGCTCAAATGAGAAAAGCGCTAGATGTTTGCTACACTCGCCTCTTAAGAAAAGCACTTAATGTATCATGGCAATCTCACACCACCAACAAAGATCTATATGAGAGCCTGCTACCAATATCAGAGAAGCTAAGACGGAGGAGATTAAAATTTGCCGGCCACTGTGCCAGAAGAGAAGAGGAAGCAGTCTCCAAAGTTCTCCTGTGGCAACCCAAGCATGGACACAAGGCTAGAGGACCACCACGAAAGAATTACATCAAGCTTTTATCAGAGGATACAGGACTAACTAGGCAGGACATGAAAAACTGCATGCTTGAAAGACCAGTCTGGAAGACCATCACAGAAGTTCGATCCTTCGGGTCGCCTTAAGCAAACAAGCAAGTCAGCAAATATTAAAATTAGAATGAGGTTTATAAATTTACTCCATTCTTTTTCTATTTTCATTTTAAAACCTTGTTTAGGCATTTACGTCCAAATACAAACATGTAATATAAGTATACACTGGCCGATGAAAAGTAATTTATTAAATGCATACATGTACCTGTACCTCAATAACAATCGGTTTTATTTCACAAATGCATTATCTTTTGCAGGGGTTCCCTAGACAGTATGTTGGTGTGTAGTGTGGGCAAAATGAACTGTGAATACATTTTGCGGGCCACTACTATACACATTGAAACAATTATCGCACCACTGCTTTTGTTGTTGAAAAGTGCAAATTTCGCCTTGAATTAATGCCACCATGGTTTGATATTAAGGATCATTTGTTTGCGCAAGCTTTCCAACAAAATTGTATGCAATTAAAGGGCCACATTTTAGTTTGTGACGTAATCGATGTAATGTTTTTCAAGGCCAAGGGGAAAATGCATGTTTTTGTCCAAAAGCAAGCATGAAACAAGTTTGGGTATAACTCGATATTGAATAGACTTTAAATACTTAAAATAGTCATTATATTAGTTTTGTATTTGGCGCAAGATATGTTCCATTTTGACGTTATAGGCTAAAATGCAGTGAATGAGTCCAAACATGCCATTTTGTGTTGCTCTTAAATTCAGCATATACGAAGAGGTCACCGTTAATTTTTTTTTTGCCCTAGGTCAACACTTCCGCAATATTGCTTTTGTCATTTGAACTTATTTAAAATTTGACCTATTTTGACCTTTGCCCCCATAACCGTTGGGTGTACGACAAAGGGAATTTTTCCATGTTTGAGAACAATCGGGCCACTTTTGAAATTTGACCCCAGATGACCTTTAACCTTGGAAGACTTGAATGTGTTACCAAGGATTACAACTATAGAGATTAATCATCGGGCCTCTCAATATCGCGTTATACCCAAACTTGTTTTATGCATTTTCCCCTTGGCTGTGAAAAACATTACATCGATTACGTCACAAACTTAAATGTGGCCCTTTTATTGCATAACATTTTGCTGGACAGTTTTCGCAAACAAATGATCCATGGTGGCAAAATTCGAGGCCACATTTGCACTTTTCGACCAGCGGTGCGATACTTTTTCAATGTGTATATTTCAAGCTCGCACTATTTGATGGCTTGTAAGGACATTTATATTGAAGAATCAAGCCACAAGAAATTATTTTTACCGGAAAAAGGGGGTTGAAAAAAAGGGTGTTTGGTTTTTTTTCCCTAGCTTTCACAGGCCGAGTGAAACGCACTGCTGATAACCCCTGATATATTGGAACTATAACTATATTCAACTATTGTAGTACATTTCTCAAATGCAATGTCTATTCAATACCTTAACGGTATCGGTATCTAAACTCAATTTCAGAATGTTGAGTAATATATTCAATCTCTCTGGTGTTGCTGGAGCGAACAATAACATGGCCTAAAAAGGCTGAACCGGTCTAAGCAAAAAAAAGAAAAATTTGAACATCGCGTGATAACAGACACAACAGCTGATTGGTTTCATCCTGTCAACAATATGTGAGCAATTAATTTTTATTAACACGAGCAATTAATTAAATAAGACATATCTAGACTAGTAATTACTGCAGTTGTGTATACCACAGTTAGTTGTCTCGTTTGTAGAGTGTGCATGATTCAAAATACAAATGAATGTGCTACAATTTTGAAATTGGTGAGGGCACTGTAGTAAAGATTAATTAATTCCAACGACATCTATATCTATATAAATGTTATGATATTATTACAATTATCTATATTGCCTTCATATCCATCATTATACATGTAATTACAAAATGGAGTAGGTGGGAGGTTGTTTAAAATATTAACACTATGTCAGCAAAAAGCATAATGAAGATGGGACTCACCCGAAAGTAAAATTAAAAAGCCTAGATGAGCATCAGTGCACCAGCAAAAAAGCAACCGAAACTGGATTCTCAATGGCCGGAGCAATACAAACCATAAACACTAGCACTTGTACAGTGGGCAAATTATTATTACCACTTACATCGACAATTTCCTAGGGAGCCATCACCTTCATACCCATCATGACACGAGCAGTTATAGAATGGTATTATATTGATGCATTGAGCATTGGTATCACAGTCGTCTGAATTATCCATACATTCATCAATATCTATAATGAGGAAACACAAGATAATGAGATCTGTTATTAAATATTGGTTGCCAAAATTGCTATATATTTAAATTCATTGGATCCCCATCGGATATAGCCCAGCACCAGTCATATACACAGTGTGATGTAGACGTATCTTTTTGCTCGATCGGGAAAGGATTTTGCGTTGGCGCCTTACATGTGGAGCCCCAAACCTGGGGCAAGCATGAGGCTGAGCTGAGCCCAGCACCTGACGCAGACCCAATTACCCAAATTGCCCTGGCTAATATTTCTGGATAATGATTTTAAAACTCGATTTGTGTGGCCAACCCTACAACTAGGTCACAGAATTGACCCTTGTGCTGTGGCCAAATAAATGTTGCTAAAATTAATTGGGCTGTAATGTATCTTCTATGGCCTCAACAGAATTGGGTTACTGTTTGAGGTGGGCCGCAACGTAGATGTTGTTGGAGATATATCCATTGGTAACTCTGTTACTCACCCATCTCACAATTATCCCCCTCATATCCAGTCCCGGTACAAAAACATGTATAGCCATCAGTAACATCTGTACATGTACCATCATTTTGACAGGGATTTGAAGCACACTCATCAGTATCTGAAGAAGAAAAAAATAAAAAATAAAAAAAAAAAAAATATTGACTGAATTTGCATATGAGAGCCCTAAACAGCAATAAGTGCAGTTTAAAGTTTTTACACAATGGGTTCAAAGGTTATGGAAATGTCATTAGAGGTCAATCTGTGTACATTCCGCGTCCCATGAACATCTCAAGTCCCATTACCCAAATAGTATCATCATCAAGTTTGGTTGGGATTAAAGTATGATGTTTCATATGAGAGTACTAAACAACAAAGAGTGCAGTTTGAAGTTTTGACAAAAATGGGAGCAAAAGATCATATAGAGGTCATTAGAGGTGTACACCTCACAAACATCTCAAGTATTGCATAAATTGTATGACATTTTGTACTGAATAATCTCGTTAACACGTAGAATTTAAACCTAGAATAGTTCTAAGAAGAATATACTTACTTGTTTCACAATTCATTCCTTCATACCCAGGAGCACAAGTACAGTTGTATGTGCCATCAAAATTATTACAAGTTGCGCCATTTAGACATGAATTCACGGGTGTACATTCATCAATATCTAATAAAGAGTAAAAATGGTTATTAAATAACATATCGAACGTAACTTATTTGCATTATGAAATCACCAAATTGTCGCGCAATAAAACTGCGACAAAATTTGATATAAAATGATAATCACATAATCTTATGGAACTTGTTACATTTTTGTCAAAGTTGTTATTTTAGTAGATAAGTTATGTTGTTATTTTGGATGCGAAACTTTCGGTGAACAACGAAACCTAATACCTTTGGACTAATTACAGAATAATCGCTATACTTGGCATGTTTACATATAAACATAAAATAAAGAGACTATGGAGACTTAAAATCATGTTTAAATATTATTTGAGGGAAAAGGTCAATTATCTACAAATATCTGCAACATGTTACATATTACGGGTGCTTTAAGATTTTGCCACGCTAGCAATATTAGTCCTCCTCACATGAATATAAACAAACAAAAGAAAGTTGAACGTTTCAGGAGTGCTACCTTAGTCTCATTCTTTCTTGTATTGTCTATCTTGTGTTGTTGTGTATACATAATGTAGCCGCTCTTTAATCGTTTAAGTACAGCTCCAGAAATTTCTCATGAGGAAATTGAGTGTTTTGGTGGCTTTCCCCGCCGCGTGCTGTGATTGTTGATTCCATTTTAGATTATTTTGTATGAGAATGCCAAGGTACTGTGTAGAGGTCACTTCTTTCAATGTTGTCGCCAAACATGTTTATAGGATGGATTTCCTGGATTTCGCTTGCGTGATATACGCGACTTTACACTCTGCTGCATTATACTTCATTCTCCGAGATTAGTCCAATAGGTTAGCTTATGAAGATCATCCTGGAAGGTATGCTCATCTTGCTCATACTGGATACCTCTGTAAATGATGCAGTCATCTGTCAATAGCCGAATAGTTGATGATATACCCTGTGCTATGCCATTGATGAAAGCTATTAAGTCATGCGGACTCGAGACTGTCCCTTGTGGCACCCCGCTAAAAACTGTATCCCGTTCTGATGTCTTTCCATTTACAACCACCCTCTGTTGTCGTTTGGTGAGAAAGGTTTTTATCCAGTCTAAGGTTTTATTTCGGATGCCACAGTAGTCTAGCTCCAGTGGCAAGTGTTTGTGGGGCACAACGGAGTTGTTGTGTTTTGAGGCCAGGTCATGCGGCCTGCGGGTACTAATAAGCTGCGTTTCACAATATCTCTTCCTCCTAAAGGCATGTTGGCAGTCGGACAAGATTCCATGTTGGTCGAAATGTGACATCATCTGACTGTCGATTATGCGTTCAAGGTGTTTACACAAAACGGTTGTCAGCGACACTGGCCGGTAGTTAGAGGGCTCTGCCTTGGACCCTTTTTAAAAGATTGGTGTTATGTCAGCTTTTCTCCAGTCTTCCGGCAAGTAACCATCGTCCAATGATTGTTGGAAGATGAATGTTATCACTGGTGCTAACTCGTCAGCAACCATATACCATCAGGACCAATTGCCTTGTTGTCTTTGATGTCGTTTAAGAGTTTCAAAACACCCTCCTCCTGGTCTACACCAATGTCTGGCATTGATGGGAATGGACTTGGTAGTATAGCTAGTAGTACCTTTGAGTCTCTGTTAAAAACGCTGTTAAATTGGTTAGCCAAAGTTCTTGCTTTGTTTTGGTCATTAGAAATTGTACTGCCGTTTACCTTCAGTGTCGATATTCCCACGTTGTCTTTACGTTTGCTTTTTATATATTTCCAGATCAGTTTAGGATCGTCGGACAAAGCAATGTCAGCTATATTCCTCTGGGCCTTCCTTAATTTCTTCTCTTCAGAGCGTTTAACATTGTGAGGTAAGTGTTCAAGTGGGCACCCCCTTTTTGTTCGTTGCTTTGATATAGTATCTCTTTTATTTCTGCACATTCTTTTATGTTCTTGCCTGAACCAAGGTGCGTGTTTACTTCCTCTGATGTTCTTTGTGGGTACATGTTTCCTTGTCAGGGCTAACAGTCCATCCTTGAGTCGAAGCCAATTATTTGCGGTTTTTTTTTTTCTTGGTTGAGCTGCTCAACAAATCTGTAGCAAAGTTCTTGGCTTCACTTTTGAAGCTTGTTTCATCAGCTTTCGAAGGTTTCTCTTGTAGGCTTCTTGGGTAATGTCGCTTTTAGGGAGAATTTTGCCAGTACAAAGTCATGGTCAGCCAATCCTGGGTGAGGAAGAATTGAGTCAACTAAGGATGGTCTGGTCGTAAAACATAATTCAAGGATGTTTTCAGTCCCATTGGGATATCTGCGAGTTGGAAATTCAACCAATTGCTCAAGGCCGTGATTAGCTGCTATACAAAGCATGCTTTCTTGTAGTTCACCACGTAGTTCACCACGTAGTTCACCACGTAGTTCACCACCAAATAGTTCACCACGTTCTTCTTCTTCTTCTTCTTCTTCTTCTTCTTCTTCTTCTTCTTCTTCTTCTTCTTCTTCTTCTTCTTCTTCTTCTTCTTCTTCTTCTTCTTCTTCTTCTTCTTCTTCTTCTTCTTCTTCTTCTTCTTCTTCTTCTTCTTCTTCTTCTTCTTCTTCTTCTTCTTCTTCTTCTTCTTCTTCTTCTTCCTCTTCTTCCTCTTCCTCTTCCTCTTCCTCTTCCTCTTCCTCTTCCTCTTCCTCTTCCTCTTCCTCTTCCTCTTCCTCTTCCTCTTCCTCTTCCTCTTCCTCTTCCTCTTCCTCTTCCTCTTCCTCTTCCTCTTCCTCTTCCTCTTCCTCTTCCTCTTCCTCTTCCTCTTCCTCTTCCTCTTCCTCTTCCTCTTCCTCTTCCTCTTCCTCCTCCTCCTCCTCCTCCTCCTCTTCCTCCTCTTCCTCCTCTTCCTCCTCTTCCTCCTCTTCCTCCTCTTCCTCCTCTTCCTCCTCTTCCTCCTCTTCCTCCTCTTCCTCCTCTTCCTCCTCTTCCTCCTCTTCCTCCTCTTCCTCCTCTTCCTCCTCTTCCTCCTCTTCCTCCTCTTCCTCCTCTTCCTCCTCTTCCTCCTCTTCCTCCTCTTCCTCCTCTTCCTCCTCTTCCTCCTCTTCCTCCTCTTCCTCCTCTTCCTCCTCTTCCTCCTCTTCCTCCTCTTCCTCCTCTTCCTCCTCTTCCTCCTCTTCCTCCTCTTCCTCCTCTTCCTCCTCTTCCTCCTCTTCCTCCTCTTCCTCCTCTTCCTCCTCTTCCTCCTCCTCCTCCTCCTCCTCCTCCTCCTCCTCCTCCTCCTCCTCCTCCTCCTCCTCCTCCTCCTCCTCCTCCTCCTCCTCCTCCTCCTCCTCCTCCTCCTCCTCCTCCTCCTCCTCCTCCTCCTCCTCCTCCTCCTCCTCCTCCTCCTCCTCCTCCTCCTCCTCCTCCTCCTCCTCTTCCTCTTCCTCTTCCTCTTCCTCTTCCTCTTCCTCTTCCTCTTCCTCTTCCTCTTCCTCTTCCTCTTCCTCTTCCTCTTCCTCTTCCTCTTCCTCTTCCTCTTCCTCTTCCTCTTCCTCTTCCTTACACATAGTACATAGCTTCGCACGCACGACGCTAACCTAATAAGTATGTTGTATGTCAATCTATAATAATTACCGTTACATAGTACATAGCTTCGCGCGCACGACGCTAACCTAATATTAATAAGTATGTTGTATGTCAATCTATAATAATTACCGTTCTATAGCTTCGCGCGCGCGACGCTAATCTACTAAGTATGTTGTATGTCATTCTAGTATAATTACCGTTACAAATTGATCCATCACCTATATAGCCATCATGACATTCACAATTGAAACTTCCAAAGTTGTTGGAACATACAGCCTTATCATCACATGTATCCACATCATTGCATTCATTTACATCTGTTAAGAGAGTTATAGAAATATGTCGCAGTTGACGTTAAGTTGCCATACCAAAACATAATGCCACGTATAGTAATTGGGGGATTGTAATATAGACATAGTTGATGTGTCTATCAGCCTAACCACTTTTATCACACCTGTGAACTAAACACATTCATCTTATATATTATATTCGAGTACAAAATGATCAAGATCATGCCGTTCTGGCAATATCTCCCTGTATCTCCCGTGTCACAGTACCATAATATCCATTCCAAGTTACTTACCAAACTGACACCGTAGCCCCATATAACCTGGAGAACAGATACATGGGTAACCATTCGCTATATCAAAACAAATCCCTCCATTGGCGCATGGTGAGCTAAAACATTCGTCGATATCTTGAAAAGAAATACAATACAGGCGTATTATTTTGAAATTAAAATGAAATATTAGTTTAAGTTAAAATCTTATAAGAATGATCCCTGATAATGTAGTCAGATATTAAAGTCCCATAAGTATCAGATTATTGGTGAAACTCATGACATTCCACGTAGTCCTTATTTCCTGATTACATTGCTCTATAGTAGTTAACTGACATTGTATTTAGCATGTTTAGTTGGAGGCGTATGGTAACACCCATTTTTGAAACATTGTCATTTGTAGCACGTGATGAAAACATATGCGTGAGTGGAACGTGCCCAGAGAATATGTTTTATATTTGAAACAATATTTGGCAGCTGCCTGATTTTCTATACAATCTTCTTTATTCACGAGCACACCAACGAATCAAATGCCATGGTTTCTTAGAAAATTTGTCTTCAGAATCAAATCCCTTAACATCCAGTATATTACTTACTCGTCTCACAGTTGGACCCTTCATATCCTGGTAGACAGTTACACATGTACCCGTTGATCATGTCAACACAAGTACCATCATTTTGACAGGGTGAACTCACACATTCATTGAAATCTAAATCATACAAACAAATAATAAACAAATAGGATCAATTAATATAATGGGGAGAGGCGTCTACGTTATAAAACCGAATATAAGGGAGCCAAAATATGGATAAATTGTTCATGAAAGCACTCTTGTGTAAATGAAACGATATCATGCTGACAATGTAATCCTATGTTGATCATGTAATCTTATGCTAATCATGTAATCTTGATTTGATCCTATGCCGATCATGTATTTTTTTCTTCTTCATGTAATCCTATGTTAATCATGTAATCATATATGCTGACCATGTTATCTTATACTAATCATGTAATCCTATACTGATCATGTAATCATATGCTGACCATGTAATCTTATGACGATCATGTAATCCTATATGCTGACCATGTAATCTTATGCTAACCATGTAATCCTATATGCTGACCATGCAATCTTATACATACGATGTAATCCTATGCTGACCATGTCATCTTATGCTAACCATATACACCTATATGTTGACCATGTAATCTTATATTTATCATGTAATCCTATGTTGACCATGTAATATTATGCTAACCATGTAATCCTATATGCTGATTGACCATGTTTTCTTATACTTATCATGTAATCCTATATGCTGACCATGTTATCTTATACTAATCATGTAATCCTATACTTATCATGTAATCATATGCTGACCATGTAGTCTTATGATGAACATGTAATCCTATGTTGACCATGTAATTTTGGTCTTACTTGGAATCTACCATTTTGTCAGTCAAAAACATCCGATTTTCAAAATTCAAAATCCAAAGAAATCTAAATGTATACATGTAGATGTTAAATTCATAAGCACTTCGACCGATAACAATGGTATTCTGGTATTCATGGCTAAATAAATGCACCTTTCCCAGTATAAATTATTCTGGGACACCCTATTGGTTATCCGTCTTTTTACCGGACATTTTCTAAATAGCGCGGGAAATGTGAATAACAGGGCGTTTCTGTTGACCGATAAACCGTTTACCGATAAACATAAACCGTGTAGCCGATTTGTCGGCGAACGCTTGCGAAAGGTCTTTCAACCGAGGTCAATTGCAAAGTATTGTGGTTTGTTGTTGTCATTGCACTTTAAACACGGCGGTGCCCAGCAAACACATAACGTTCAGCAAACACATAACGTTAAAAAACGTTACAAAAACGTTTTAAAAACCTGCAACTGTTTTTATAACGTTTTTATAACGTTTTTATTACGTTATGTGTTTGGGTCCATAATTGATCAAATCACAATTTACCAGTGCAATGACTGAAACTGAAAGTTTACTATTCACGCTACCGCCTGTCGATGTTCGCTGTTGCTACGGAGGTCAAAGATAATCAGCAGAGGTCAACCCGCAATATCAACTTCCGTTTTTTATACCGCTAAGAGCGTCCGGTGTATTTCTATCAAGGCCCTGCTCCGACTGCACGTATTCATCGATCGCATTTACAGATAGGAATAAACCATTTCATGCAACGTTCATTATTACAGTCCATATTATTCTTTGAATCAACGCTGGATTTTATAAAGTGATGTTAATGGGATTTGTTGCTATGATTCCGGTAAACTACGTAAGATTCCGGTAAACTACGTCTTATAATAAGCACATTTCTTCTGATATTCAATTCCCCGGTAAACACCCCTCCCCAAAAGAAACACGTTAATAAGAGATAAATCTACTATAGATAAACCCATATCCTACCCCCAAAGCACACATCTGATGCTTGAAAACAATCTCCTCCAGACATACATGGATT
Source organism: Ophiura sarsii (assembly GCA_035610835.1). Taxonomy (NCBI): domain Eukaryota; kingdom Metazoa; phylum Echinodermata; class Ophiuroidea; order Amphilepidida; family Ophiuridae; genus Ophiura; species Ophiura sarsii. The sequence goes on from CM069457.1 coordinate 4,737,301, forward strand.
CGGGACACATGGGTTCACTGAAAAAACTATTTTTTTACAATTCCTAAAATTTTCGTCAGCCTGCTTCGATAATTGCCTAACTCACTTTTCAACGAAATTGAGCTTTTTGCATACATCACGACTTCATTACATTATGCACATGCTGTAAAAATGCTTAAAAGTCATTAACCAAGCAAAAGTCATTAACCAAGCAAAAGTATTGATAAATGCACAATTTCAATTCTGTTTAAGTCAGCCTTGTGCGTTAGGCAGATTGTAATGACGTAAAATGTTTAAAATGGGTCATACTAACTCGTATTAGGCATATGACAAGCCACATTTCACTCCCCAACCTGTTGGAATTCACCTGCACTACGAGGGGGTATCAAAAAGTTCTTGAAATCACCCAGAAGTGAAGGAGCTATATCGATTAAATTGTGTCAGTGTAATCACTGGTCCTTAAAAACATTATGGTGCAAAAATGGTCTCATAAGTATGTTTACTTTCTTTTCAGGTGGCGCTAGATCCCAAGGGCATGTAAATCAATTATGTCTTCCAACGGTGCTATGTACATGGTAAATTATAATGGTCCAATAACTGATCCTTGTGGGACGCTATTCAGAGGAGTATGAGGCTTATGAATTTTGTCATTTACAGACCTACGAGTGACAAATGACAAAATTTAAAAATAAATTCTACGCCTAATATTCTTAAAAGAATAAAAGAGATTTTGGGCAAAAATGTAAAAAACACTATTTTTAGTGAAATTTGATACCAAAAATGGATTCTCTGACTCATTTCATTAAAAAAAATGTATACTTTTATGTACAGGGTGTCCCAAAAGTCTATGCACGTTTCATAAAATATAAATCATATGGTATAAATGTAACCATATTTTGATAGACGAGATTTGGGAAATTATTTTGATACCAAAAACAACCCTATTGGTGAACATTATAAAACTGGTTGAAAGTGTTTAGCCATGTGAGACCCACCCATACCAAATACCACACATTGTTGCTAAAAACAGGTGCACATAAATTAACGGTATGAAAGCAATGTTGCGCATTAGTCACAGTTCACTGCTTTCCTTGCAACATTAATGTTATTACCAAACTCGATCACTCACCACATAAATAGGCGTAGTAGACAACATTGCACAGCAAAAGTCTTCATTCAAGATGGTTTACAGCATAGATAAGCGAATACAAATGTTATGATTCTACGCGGAAACAAATTCAGTTCAACTTACTCAACAAAAGTTCAGAAAACATTTTAAAGTGAAACACGCACCAGGAAGAATATCCATTCTTAAGTTGGTGATTACATTTTTGAACACAGGAACTGTGCATGATTTGTCTCGATGTGGTAGAAAAAAAGGCTGGTAGATCAACAAGTCACATTGATATCATAAGACATGTAGTAGCCAAAAGTCCAAAGAGATCTATTCGTTGTGTGATGTGTGTGTTCACTTTTCTGTTACGTTATTCAATTTTTTTAGGTCTGTGTTTTGGCATTAGCACACGTCTCTGTATAAATGGAAAACATTTAAACTAGATTTCACTATAGAAACGAAAACTATGTGTAATATAGTTTGTTATGATGGGATCACTGTAATGTAAAATTTTAAATATTACAATTGACGGATCACTTTCCGTGTAACCATCTCTACCCGTCTTTTTGTTAATCTCAATAGGTATTGATTTATGAACTTTATTCCTCCGAAGTATAAAATTACATTTGTGCATCCTGTACATATTTTACATCTAGGGTGGCATTACAAGCAGATGTTACTCTAATGTTTGGTATCAAAATTATTTCCCACATCTCCTCTTTCTAAATATGTATTCATATATTCAATACGACTTATATTTTGTGACATACAAAGCTTCAAAGTCGTGCATAGACTTTTGGGACACCCTGTACATCACTTTTATAGTTTAAAAGTTACAGTGCTTGATAAATCGGTGCCACACAGGGTTGACACTTCCCTTAACAAACGCAAACCACATATTGCGTAAGCCGAGAACCGCGCCATCTAGTTTAATATCCTTTCTATCTGATCATACAATTACTTATCAGTGTTATTAACTTATGTTTTTTGAACTTCCAAACAGCTTGAAACTCTGTTGTATGCTTGTATTCGCCCAAATTGTGAGTGATTTCAAAATGAATATTCGGTATGGAAATGGCTTGAAATTGGCCATTCTAAGGCCTAAAAATCAACTACAGCATTCGTTTAAAAAATCTACAGGTTTTCTATGTTATAATTGTCGGGAGGCGTAACGGAGGTGTAAAAGACCGTAGAAATGCTACATCTTGGCGTACACAATTGTATCAGTCTGAGTACAAGTTTAATCACGCATTGCGAGCACCGCGCATGCACATATCAATTAAGCCTTATATGGAATATATGGAATACGTAAACATATAGGGTGTATCAAACACATCGTATAACATCTCCCTTCCTTTTAAATGGATTTGGGTTTACACAAGTTCACATAAATCAAAGTATCAGGCAATTTTGATTTGATTACAAAGAGTGCTTTCTCGCACAATGATATAGATTCATTTTGAATCATTGTTAACATAACATGTTACAAGAGTCCTTTTTCTCACATAAATGATATAATCTGAATTTCAATATGAAACTTCTGACTCTTTCTTGACTGCTGTTTTTGTTAACTTTAACAAACATTTGAACGTTTAAAGAACACTGTCAAAGCAGTCTTAAACTTCATGAACTGATTAACCTTAATTAGACTTAAAGAATTAAGCAGAGCGAAGGTGCTAACTCTGTTTACAAGCAATGAACGCAAAGGGTTTATTTTGCCCTACTACACCCGTTCATTCATGCATACTACAGTTCGTTAGTGTGCCATTCCTTTACACACATGATAAGATGATTTTCACTTTCATTTCCATCCTTTGGAAAACAATGTAGCGTCTGCATCCACATGAAAACATTTTATCAGCATCCATTGGAAAACAATAGCATTGTTGACGAATCCTTTCCAAAATAACTGCTTGATCATATTCATATGATACATTTCATGTTTGGGCACAACATTTCATTGAAAACTTTGGCTCTGTTAGTTTTTTACAATGAGCCAACTTTGATGCATATTTGTATAGATGCATTTTCTTGTAATTTTGTGAATATGGTGATCATTCTATTTTGATCGAAGTTTTATAACATTTCACAAACTCATTTTAACACCCATATAACCTGTAAATAAAACATTTGTAAAACAGTTTATAACATTGTAATGAACATTTTGTTTACACTAGCATGACTAGATACTGGACATAGTCTTTGAGTCTTGTAGGTTTATGAACTTTTCTGCCGCTTCTTGTTTGACATACTGCAGGTTTCTCTGTCTGTGTTGATGTAATCTTGTCAGGTGATTTCTCTGCACTAGATGACTTGTGTTGAACTGCATTCCCAGTTGCGGTGATCTCTGCTGCTTTGCTGCTTGCGGTGATCTCTGCTGCTTTGCTGCTTGCGGTGATCTCTGCTGCTTTGCTGCTTGTGGTGATCTTTGGCTTTCTGCTTGCGGTGATTTCAGGTTCTTCTAAAGCTGTAGGCTCTTGAACTTGAATTTCTTCACTAGTTGTTCTGAGATACTTTCTGTTTCTTCTGTACTTTCTGCCATCTCCAGTCTGTACTAGGTAGGATCTTGGAGCTACTTTCTGCAAACATTTAGCGAGTCTCCATTCTTGTTTTGGAAAATCTGGCTGCAATCTGACAGTTTCACCACTCATGAGTTCTGGTAATGACTTAGTGTGCTTGTCATATTGTTTCTTGGCTTGTTTCTTTCGTTGCTCAATGTCTTTCTGTACATTGTCTACAACTTCTGGCTTGAGGAGTGCTTCTGCTGTTGGTAAGAGTGTCTTTGTTCTGCGTGACATCAGTCGCTGTACTGGGCTACTTCCAGTCTTATTTGGAGTATTCCTCCATTCTAATATGGCGAGATGTAAGTCCTGTTTTGTCTGTTGGACTTTCTTGATTAATTTCTTTGCAATTTTAACAGCACTTTCTGCTTTACCGTTACTCTGGCTGTAACGTGGCGAGCTGGTTACATGATCAATCTGCCATGTATCTGTAAAGTCTTTATATTCACTGGAGTTGAATTGTGGACCGTTGTCTGAAATTATCTTGTCCACTGTTCCATATCTGCTAAGGTGAGTCTTGGTACATTCAACAACTGCTGCTGACGTTGTGTCTCCTGTTATTTTGTCTAACTCCCAGAAATCGCTGTAATGATCCACTGTAATCAAGTATGTTTGATTGTAAAGAGTGAAGAGATCTTGGGAGATTGTTGCCCATGCTCTGTTTGGAATTGACAACATTGGTTCTTTGGTCTGATGATCTTGATAGGTGTTGCAAGCTGCACAGTGTTCAATCATGTCCTTTATCTGTGCAGTCATTCCAAGCCAAAATATCACATCTTTGGCTCGGCGAAGACTAGCTTCAATGCCTTGATGACTGGCATGTATCTTCTTTAACATTTCTGATTGCATGACTCTCGGCACAATGACTTTCATGCCTCTGTAGATTAATCCATTCTGGACTGTCAATTCACCTTGTAGACTCTGATAAGGCTTCAGGGCTACTTGTGCTTCATGCTTCTCAGGCCATCCATGCAGAACTGCCATCTTCAACTGTTGGAGTTCTGGATCTTCAGCTGTAGCTTTCTGTAACTTCTCAACTGTCATTTCTTTGATGTTGATGTAGCTCAGCTGATTGATATTCTCTATTTCTTCATATATTGACTGCGTCTTGAAGATCTGATACGTTGGTTGATCTTCTTTCGGTGACTTCTTCGTGAAGATTCTGCTCAGGCAGTCAGCGATGTACATCTGAGGTCCTGGTTGGTATTGAATATCCAGGTTGTATTTCTGTAATCTCAACATCATCCGTTGAAGTCTCTTCGGAGCTTGGCTTATCGGCTTCTTGAATATCGGTATTAACGGTTTATGATCCGTCTTTACGGTTATCAGATCTCTTCCATGCAAATATTGATCATATCTTTCACATGTAAACACTATCGCCAAACACTCCTTTTCAATCTGTGCATAGTTCTGCTCAGTTGGAGTGAACGCTCGTGATGTGAATGCTACTGGTTGACCATTTTGTAGAATGGTTCCACCAAGTCCTTTCTCGGAAGCATCGCTTTGGACTGTTACCTCTTCGGTAACGTCATAGTACTTTAACACAGGGGCTGCAATCAGGAGTTTCTTTATCTCCTGAAATGCCTCTTCTTGGGAGGTCTCCCACATAAAGATGACATTCTTCTCGGTCACTTTACGTAGAGGTTCAGCAACTGTTGAAAGCTGTGGTAAGTATCGGCTCAAATAATTCACACAACCAAGTAATGTCTGTACTTGTTGCTTATCTTCAGGCCGTGGCATGTCTAAGATGCCTTCTATCTTTGCTGGATCACTCATCAATCCTTCAGATGTAAGAAGGTGTCCCATGTACCTAACTGATTGTTGGCACAGTTTCAGCTTCTTTCTGTTAAACTTCAGGTTAACTTCTCTTGCTCTGTCTAGTAGTCTACGAAGATTCTCGTTGTGATCTGTCATGTACTCTTCAGGAGTATCTCCACAACCGTAAACTAAGATATCATCTGCGATGGCAATCACACCTGGAAGATCATATATAATCTCATCTTGACGTCTCTGCCACTCTTCTGGGGCTGAGTTTATTCCAAAAGGCATCCGGAGGTATCTATATCTGCCAAAAGGAGTCCAAAAGCAAGTAAGGAGTGAGCTTTCTTCAGTAAGTTCAACTTGATGAAAACCATCCTTCGCATCAAGTACTGAAAAAACTCTGGCCTTTGCTAAATCTGGTAGAATTTCATCAACTGTAGGCATCAAATACTTTGGTCGTTGAATCGCTTTATTCAAGTCCTTTGGGTCAAGACATACTCGAATCTTATCAGGTTTTAGCACTGAAATCATGCTGGAGATCCATGGAGTACTTTCTTTCACAGGTGTTATGATCTTTCTCTTCTGCAAGTCTTTAATTTTCTCTTTCAACTTGGCTTTCAAGGGTACTGGCACTCTTCTGGGTGCATGTTGTACAGGTTTCACTGTTTTATCTGTATCTATATCGTACTTTCCTGGAAGACGGCCTAGTCCCGTGAATACATCATCGTACCCGTTCACGATCTCTTCGGCTGATTCTAAGTCTTCCAATTTAGATACATTCTCACACACCTTGATCAGGCCCATCTTGATGGATGTTTGACTAGATAACAAAGGTGCTTGTTTTGTCTTCACAACATTGAACATTATCTTGTGTTCAACATTATTGACTGTACATTTCAGATGTACTCTTCCTTTCACTGGTATGATGTGACCATTGTAAGTCTTCAGCTTGACGTCAGTTGGAAACATCTTCGGTTTCTTTTCTTTGGTCAATTTCTTCACATCTCTATGCGACATTACATTGCATGTTGCACCGGTGTCAATCTGACATTTCAGATAATCTCTCTTCCCAGTGCTTGTCTCGACCAGTAAATTTGTCATGATCTTCCGTGTTCCATCTTCCACGGTGCCAATGGTTTCTATCTTCAACGCGGACTCATCGGACTCGTTGAAATAAAGTTCATCACCATCATCTTCACTATCTGTGTTGGCTTCCTCAGTTTGATGCACGTTTTGTTTTCTCCGGCAAACCTGAGCGAGGTGATTGCGCCATCCACACTTACGGCAAGTCTTTCCGTAGGCAGGGCATGCTTCTTTTTCTTTTGCATGACTGGATCCACAGTATCCACAGTTGGACTTGTTATGTTCTTTAACTTTCTGTCCTGGTTTCTGTGAATGATAATCTGTCTTTTTCTTTGTCTCTGATTTCTTCTTGAAGGACTTTCTTTTGTTCTTGACATAGTTGACTTGTTGTTCTCCATTCAGCACTTTCAGCTGGCGGGACGTCGCTTCACTTATCTGAAGAGCATCAATGGAATGTTTCAAATCCACTTCTGTCTCTTTTCGCCGAAATAGTCGGGCTCTTGCATTGGCGTCTGCACAACCAAGAACTAACCTGTCTCTGATCATTTCTTCTTCCATGATTTGGAATTTACACGGCGAAGCCAATTGTCTTAGGCGTAGCAGATATTTGTCAATGGTTTCATTGGGCTGTTGTGATGCGGCGAAGAACAAAAATCTATCGTAGAGAACATTTCTTGTGGGAGAAAAATGTTCCTTGAGTTTGTCTATGATTGTTTCAGGTTCCTTCAATTCCTCAACAGTTAAGGTTAAACCTTTCAAATGCTTTCTGCATTCAGGTCCCATCAGAGTTTTCAAAGTAGCAACTTGGACTGTACTATCTTTCTGAGTCAATTCCGTTGCAATTGAATAATCCTCATATGTTTCTTGGGATGCCTTCCAATCAAACACATCGTATAACAATAATATATGGTTTGTTTACATCAGCTAGTAAACCCAGCCCGTCTCCTATATGTTGAGCAGAGGTCACGACGTCTTAAATAAAACACACGATAACTAACATGGCTGACCAGTGATTCTTTTACATGGTAAGCAGCGGTGGAGGTGGCAGAAATACACCTTTTCGAGACCTCGTTCGAAGTCAAGACGAAATGCAATAAAGTCAACGACTTGTAAGGAAGATTCTCTGAGGTATTAGTTGTCAAAAAACGCGCGATGCCATTAGATCAAGCGGATCAAGAAAATGAAAATCCCGAAATCGGCGCTAACTTGCATGCAGCACACGCGCAACCGGTATCCGGGATAACACCACCGCCACAATTAACATCTATAGAGCAATGGAAGTCCTGGCGTCAAATGTGGAGCAATTATTCCATTATTGCCAATTTAGAGTCGCATACACAGGGATACCAAACAGCGTTATTCTTGCACGCGATAGGCCCCAAAGCTCTAGAAGAGTAATTCTGTTATACCCTTCACAGAGGTATTCATAGTGCATGCTTTTTAAGAACGACGCATACTATATACTGCTACCGATGTTGGTGTGCAGGGTTTAACAGAATTATGCCGCTCTAGACACGTATAACAGTTCCGATTTCGAAATCGATGCTGATAAGACAAACGTGAAAGCCATCATAACAAAATTTGATGAGTTTGCTATTTGCGAAAAAAACGAGAGTTTTGAGCGCTACATCTTCAATAACAGGAATCAAAACCCAAACGAGTCATTTGAAGAGTACTTGGCTAACATTAGAGTGTTAAGCCAAACTTGCAACTTCTGCAAATGTCTCAAAGAGTCATTGATGAGAGATCGTATCATTGCAGGAATAAGCAACGTAAACTTGCGTAAACGACTCCTTCAAGAGAGGAAACTGACATTAAAGAAATGCATCGACATTTGTAAGAGTAGTGAAACAACTGAAAAGCAAGCACAAGCATTTCAAACATATAGTGCGAACGTACATGATGTAAATGTAGGCCTAAGACATAGGTCCAACAAGGGTAAAATGAGTAAGCCTAAACAAATAAAAGTGCTAGACCCAAGGATAAACAATACAAATCCGACCATCATCAATCCATGGTGGAAAAAGAGTGCACATTTTGTGGAAACAAACATGTATGGGCAAAAGCAAAATGTCCAGCGTACGGAAGAAACTGCCAATCATGTGGAGGTATAAACCACATTGCAAGAATGTGTAAAGCCCTAAATAAACACAACGTCAGAGGTGTAGGACGTCAAGTAGACTTATGTGAGACTGACTCTTGCGGTACAGAGTATATTAGCATTGTGAAAACTGACAACGTCATCAATGGCGTTAGGCCTAACAACCAAGACATATTCGCAGAAATGCTTATCAATGACAAACCAGTCGTGTTCCAAATACACTGTGGCGCGAAGGTGAACACAATACCAGACAATTTAGTTGATCAAAAACAACTGATAAACTATGACGCAGCCCACACTCTACGCATGTGGAACAACGCAACGTTCCAAGCGGTAGGTACGTGTAGGCTTAAGCTACAAAACCCAAAGACCGGCAAGAACTATTCAATACAGTTTACAGTGGTTGAGGAAGATTTCCCTACACCTGACATGATTGGATAGGCCTACTAAGGGTGAAATTAAACCTGACGAAAAGTATGGAGAAGTATTTGATTGAAAACTGGGATGCCTCCCAGGTGAGGCGCATTTAGAAGTAGACAATACGGTGGCGCCAAGTGTACTGCCACCACGCCGAATGCCCCATGCGATTAAGCCGAAAGTAAAGACTGAGCTAAACAAACTTGAAGAAATCGGTGTCATTACCCCGGTAACTGAACCTACCAAATGGGTCAGTCAACTGGTTATCGCGGAAAATAAAAGCGGCGGCCTAATAATTTGCATAGACCCAAAACCGCTGAATAAGGCGATCAAGCGCCCTCGATATCAATTACCGGTGATTGATGACATGCTCCCTGAAATAGCTCAGGCGAAAGTTTTTTCAAAACTTGATTTGAGTTCAGCATCCTGGGAAATAGAGTTAGACTACGAGTATAGTTTGTTAACAACATTTGGTACATGTTGGGGACGCTATCGTTGGCGTCGGCTCCATTTCGGAACCAGCGCGTCCTCTGAAATGTTCCACAAAAAAACGTTCCAAAAAAAACCGCATCCATGAAGCCTTAGAAGGACTTACGGGTGTCATCTGTGTAGCAGATGATTTGCTAGTATATGGCAAGGGTGTTGATGAAAATGCCGCAAATGAAGACCATGATGCAAACCTAACTAAACTGCTAGAACGCTACGTAGAACAGAAAATGAAACTAAATAAAGACAAATCAGTCTTTAGAGCCAAGGAAATTTCCTTCCTTGGACATGTGATCACGGACAAAGGTTTGAAACCAGATCCGGAAATTGTGTCAGCAGTAACAAACATGCCAACTCCCACAAATGTGCAAGAAGTACAGAGATTTGTAGGCTTTGTCAATTATTTGAGTAGGTTCTTACCCAGTCTATCTGACACCCTGGAACCCCTTAAACTTACTAAACCCGATGTTCCCTGGCACTGGACAGCTACACAAGAGACGGCACTCGCGACAGTCAAAAAACTAGGCACTGAAGCCCCCGGTACTCGCGTACTATAATCCAGAACAGGAACAGACTATATGGTGTGATGCCAGTGGGAAAGGCCTCGGAGCAGTACTCCTACAACAGGGTAGACCTATAGCATATTGCAGTAGAGCAATTACAGATACAGAAACGAGATACGCATCAATTGAAAAAGAGATGCTAGCGGTAGTGTTCGCGATGGAGCGATTCAATCAGTATACCTTTGGTCGATTTACCCAGGTTATAAGTGATCATAAGCCACTTGAAATGATTGTAAAGAAACAACTAATCAAAGCCCCCCAAAAGGTTACAAGGAATGTTGTTACGCTTACAGAAGTACTCGTATGACATAAAATACAACCCAGGAAAGACAATGGTCATCGCCGACATGCTTTCTAGAGCTTCCTTACCAAACACAAGTTTTCTCCAAGCATGGCGGTCTTTAGCAAGAATAACTATATGTTGTTCTTGAATCATGCCTTCATTGTCCCCTAGTATATGTTGTATATTATATCCTTTTTACGATAACTAAAAAAAATGTCCTTACTCAATTCGCAGTTGGTTCCAGTGTATCCTGCAGGACATGCACATATGTAGAAGTTGATTTGATTCAGACAGATTCCACCATTCCTGCAAGGGTTTGATGCACACTCATCGATATCTGCGGAGAAAATCAGAAAACAAAGTTAAACGTAAAATTTGATTTGGGCAGATTCCACCATTCCTGCTGTTTGTTCAATGAAGTGTATAGAGTGCATAGATAGATGCTCTATTTACTGTTGAGTACAAATTGTGGACCCCTTGAGTTAGGGTTAAGTTCCAGCAGGTCATAAATCCTTCAAAAAAATCACTTTTTTCTCTTTAAATGTATGTTATGATATTGTAATATTGTGTTTTACATATCAACGAAACACTGTTGGATTCATCTTGTCAATGCATGACGCAGAATAGCATCCTTTCTTTCAAAGTCATGCTCAGCTACTCGCTTGGGTATTGAGGAGGTCTGAAACTGATCTGTTAACAACAAGGTTAGAGTCTATTTAAAGATTCCGAAGGGTCTAAAAAAATATTAAATACATTATATTCTCACCAGTATCACAAAGAGTTCCAGTCCAGCCTGGCAGACACAGGCAGGTGAATGCGTTGAGTCTATCTTGACACTGTCCGTTCACACAAGGACCACTGTCACATTCGTTAATCACTGTAAATTAAAAAACAATAACCAATTGTCAATAATAAAATAATGAAATTAATCTTAAATTGAAACACATGTAAAGCAAGTGCATGGTTAACAAGTAGAAAATAATGCAAACATTCAAAGTCATACCTTCCTCACAAATCACTTACTTTGATCACAGTTGATATCAGACCATCCCACATTACAGATACATGTGTACTGGGCAATACCATCTTGACAACGGCCATTCACACACGGACTGCTTGCACATTCATTACTGGGTCAACCAGTATTGAAAATGAAGATTGCTCAACCAAACCAAACCAAACCATACCAATATACCAAACCAAGAATGGGTGGTTGCCGTTAGTATATTTACATCAGCATGACCAGGCAACACTTGGCTATTTGGAACCTAACAGCAACATGGAATTGATGTTTACTTTTAGTGCAGATTTTCAGTACGATTTTTGGTAGGATTTTCAGTACGCTTTTTGGTTTGGTAGGATTTGCCTCAGTTAAACTTATATATAGGAATATGGATTGCCAATGCAACCGCTATCGCGGAATTGGGCGTATTTTTAGAAGTCAGACTGCATGTATTTTCTATTGGCAAACAATAAATGAGAGAGCACTTGAGCCTTGGTTTGGGCATTTAAGTTGGCAACACTGAACGCACACCCGGTTGAAGTTGTTGGAGTAGTTAACAAGACCCCCTGAGATTAATCCATTTAGTTAAGGGTTTAAGATTGTGTTAAGCCATGGCGTTATTAGTAACCAGTATAATAGAAGTTTAGGCCGATGTTTGCTTTTAATCATCTTATGCATTTAAGTTATGTTTACTTGGTTCTGAAATTGTAACGGCATTGTCTGTATTATCTAAATGGGTTTGAATGGGTTTCTATGATGGTTAAAAGGTTCATTGACCTCCATAAAAAAGTCAGAGTACATGTATAAAATTTAAAATAATAGAAAATAAAAAAGTTATAAATCATACTTTCTAAACCCGGAAAAAATGGTTATATAAAAATTAAACAAATATTAGTGATTTTATTTTACAAACATATTTCTTCCATAGACTTCTGTATAAATGCACATCTTTAACGCTCTCCTACGGGGTATATAATCGTGCAAAGTTCTATGACATTGTCCGTTCTCAGGCAAAGGGCACTGATACCATCGATTGTTATAAATGATTTAAAGTTTAATGGGCAAATTCCGTGAAATAGAATTGATATGAGTGACAGATTTTTCGTTAGTAGGAACAAAATTTGAAATACAATAATATTGAAAAATGGAAATTCTGAACGAATTATAGGCACAAAAATAGATTTTATTTTGGTTCAACCAATAATGTGGCAACCCGACATTATATATAAACCATGTCAAATTGTTGTTTAATTCAAGTTCTTACTCCGTTCTCCCACCTTATCATTAACACATTGCCTCTGGAGTCCCGTCTGCCAGTAGTAGCACCTGCCGCCCCCCTCCCCGGCTGCGATTTTTTTTTTACTAGTAAACATTTGTATGGGCTCACATGTAAAATCAGTTAGAATTTTTTTTATTTTTTTTAAAAATCATTTTATTCAGTGAGTTTAGCTTTATTCCGTATTAAAACGAAATAAATAAATTTTTCAAATGTTTACTAGTAAAAAAAAATCGCTCCCCGGCCCATGCCTCTTTATTGTCCAAGCGTCTCTGTGGTTTCATTCACCGCGTGGAGACAACATGACATTCAAGTTCTAATTCCGTCAATCCCCGCCACCGATTAGCATTACTCTGAATCCAGTCTGTCAGCATCACCTGCCCCCCCCCCCCCCCCCCCCACCCCACTTGGCCCATCGGACTGGCCCATCACATTTACATTAAGGGAGTGTTCATTATTTCCACCGAAGGAGGGGGGTGAGCCAATATCGCAAAATCGAAAAAGTGTATGACCCCCACCCCTTCACAAAATCGTATGACCCCCCTCAAATGCTACACAAAATCGTATGACCCCCCCCCCCCCCCTCCCAATACACGATGTCACCTACGTCACAGGAGCCAAGCTGAAGGTCATTAAAATTGTAATTAATATTGTTTTCTGTAAAATAATAGGCCAACATGCTAGGACTATTGTCGAGGAGATTAAGTTTACACAGCCTATTATTCTAATTATTAAACAGGAATGTGGAACAGGACTCTTTATAGAGTCTATATGAAACAATATTTATTTAAAATATAAAACAAATACAGTGTGATTATTTTTAACCACCCGGCCCTGCCAGCTGAGGAAGTGGAGATTTTTTGAAAAAGCGCTTTCAAAGTCTGTATAATAAAAAACGAATGCAATTAGTTTAACCATTCAGCCTGTTGAGGGTGCGGAGATTTTTTTTTTGGGGGGGGGGGACTTCGTGATAAGACCTTGAAATCGGAAGGGATTTGAAACGAGGAACAATCAGTAGATAGAAGATGTATGTCTACAATACAGATGCAGCCATCAACTGTCATCAGTAGATTAGAGTGGACTACAAAACAGCCTAAACTGTCATCAGTAGATAAAAGGTGAATTACAAGACAGATGGAGACATGAACTGTCATCAGTATCAGTAGATGACGGAGTGGACTACATAACAGAAGAAACCATGAACTTTCAACAGTAGTTGGGAAATGAAGGAGTGTACTACATAACATATGAAGCCATGAACAGACATCAGTAGATAGGAGGTGAAAGAGTGGACTATATAACAGATGAAGCCATGAACTGTCATCAGTAGAAGAAAGATGTAGGAGTGGATTACAAGACAGATGAAGCCATCAACTGTCATCAGTAGAAAGGAGTGGACTACAAAACAGATGAAGCTATCAACTGTCATCAGTAGATGGAGGTGAATTTCAAAACAGATGGAGTCATGAACTGTCCCATCAGTAGTTAGACGATGAAGGAGTGCACTACATAACAGATGAGGCCATGAACAGTCATCAGTAGATAAAAGATGAAGGGTGGACTACAAAACAGATGAAGCCATGAACTGTCATCAGTATATAGGACATGAAGTCGTGGACTACATAATACATGAGACCATTAACAGTCAATAGTATATAGGATATGTAGGGGGTTGTCTACAAGACAGATTATGTCATCAACTGTCATCAGTAGATAGGAGGTAAATTACAAAACAGATGGAGTCATGAAGCCACGAACTGTTATTAGTAGTTAGAAGATGAAGGAGTACACTACATAACAGATGAAACCATGAACAGGCATCAGTAGATAGAAGATGAAGGGTGGACTACAAAACAAATGAAACGATGACCTGACATCAGCATAGGAGATGAAGGGATGGACTACAAAAGAGATGAATTCATGAACTACTGTTATCAGTAGATAGATAGGAGATAAAGAGTTAACCACACAACAGATGAAGCCATGACATGACTTGTCAAGAGTAGATGGGAGACGATCAAGTGGTCTACATAACAGATGAAGACATGAATAGCCATCAGTGAATAAAGGGGTGACCTACAAAACAGATGAAGCCATAAACTGTCATCAGTAGATAGGAGATGAAGGAATAGACTATATAACAGATAATGTTCCGCTGGAGAACCACTTCTCCTGTGGTGTATAACCATGAATCCCCACAGTCGAAGTGTTATTCCAATGCCCATCATCAATACCAGCACACAATTTTGTATGCCACCAACTTAGAAGATGAAGGAGTGGTCCACATAACAGGTAAAAGTCACAATAGACAATCATGTTGTTAAATGTAGGGGAGAGCGGGGAGTGTGCACCATATGGGCAGATTCGCCCACCACATGATTCTCATCATTGCGGCCACTGGTAAAGTTCGACGAACACACAATATATTCCACTGTTTGTTGCGATCTTCCCATGGTATCATGGCTGATCTGCTTATAATGTTTGTCGAAATTATCATCTAAAAACCAGTTTTACATCACAAAAGTGGATTTTCTTCAATTTTTAATATGTTTTTTTCCCTAAAGATATTCGTACAGACGATTTAAATGTAAATCATATCATTAGGTAGGTATGGGATAGGTTATGGATTTGATGCAGTTTTCGACCCGTCATTGTATGTGGGTCATGCGGGGTTATTATGAAAATAGCTATCTGGAATGGAGTAGCACTGAAATTAGAAAATGATATTTTCAAATGTGGTATTTTTTATAATTTTTAATTTAAACGAGTATCTTCCGTAAAAATCACATTGCATAACAAATGTTTATCTATTTGATACATACTACTTTATGAAGCATAATTATGAGACCATGGCGAACTTGCCCGGGCCTATGAACGAACCGGAGTCGGAGCAAGTTCACCATTTTTGACACCTGTCTTTATCCTTTAATCATTCCTTTACAGCAAGGAATAGGGTACTGTAATTGTGGTCATATGTAGCAAAAATATCCATCTTTCATGTAATGTCAATAGGTCCATTCAATCTTTAAAATTGACGTCTCTAGGCCATTTCAAATGAAAATGGGGCGAACACTCCCCGCTCTCCCCTACCATCATTTTTTAAATAATAAGCATAAATTCTAATGCGCTAATACATTGCTATTGCTATGTAATATTCAAGTACTTCCATTCTTCAAATACAAATGCTTAGAGTCATTATTTCCTAAATAATTATATATGTTTCTGATTTGTGAAACCTAATTGTAGTGACTTTATATCTTTCAAATAATAATGTCAACAGGAAGTAACAAATAAGTCGACGTAGTCATAAACAACCATGATAATATATCAACCAGCAAGACCCAGTTAGGTTTTGTCCAAAATCATACAAACATTCCAATCCACCAACCGCCAAACCCGAGAACCGCGA
This sequence comes from Ophiura sarsii, assembly GCA_035610835.1. Taxonomy (NCBI): domain Eukaryota; kingdom Metazoa; phylum Echinodermata; class Ophiuroidea; order Amphilepidida; family Ophiuridae; genus Ophiura; species Ophiura sarsii. Next base: position 4,753,337 of record CM069457.1, read on the forward strand.
AAGCCGAGAACCGCTCTAGTTAATATCTAGGAAATGAAACCAAAAATAGATTAATTCATGTAATATAATAGGATGGGTGCTAGAAAATAGATAAACCAAAAGTCTAGCAGGTGACCATAAATGCCTTCAACAGCCCTAGTCAACCACTACCCAATAGGTTCGATTCAGAGCCAATATTCTAAGAAGGCCAGCTTTTTTAGACCCACCAAATCAGAGGACATGGGACAGTCCATGTTCGGCTCGTTTCAGATCGACCAATTTTTAATTTTGATATATGCAATTATTTGAATAGCAAAATGATGAATGCTCTAACAAATAAATGAATGTTCAAATGTTGAGAGTATCACACACATTTGGAATTTACAAAAGAGGAGTAAAATATCACGCAAGAGAATTAATTATTTCCATGAAAAAACTTGGAAAATGTGCATGAAATCAGGCTATAAAGACCAAATATGGGCTGAAAATAAAAGTAGATGCAGGAAAATTGGAAAACATAACAGCCTGAATTCAGGCATAAACCTGAAATTATAACTTACTGGATTGACATCTATCTCCAGTGAATCCTGCAAGACACGCACAAACAAATCTGTTGATACCATCCTGGCAGAAACCACCATTCAAACAAGGAGTTAAAGCACACTCGTTGATATCTGAGGTAAAACAGAGTAAAATGCATCATCAGGCTCAATAGAGGGATTGGGGATTCAGTCTAGATGACATGCGAAGGTGAATGTGTTGATATCACCTGAAACTATCATTCAAGAAAGGATTTAGGTCAACTCATTGATTAAAATGCATCATCAGGTTTAAGGTTAGGCCTGTATTATGTCCTATTGCATAACAGTTAAGATTCCTCTTAAGTAACTTTTAAAAGAAGAGTGATTTTTGAACTCTCCTTAAGTCTTGTTCAGAACAGTTTTAAATAATTCTTCCTAAGTTGAGCTATCTAGAGATGGGTCCAGGTTTAAAGTTTGACATGGGTCCTATTTCATGAAGACAGACTTAATCTTAGGCCTTCAGATTTCACATATATGTCACTAACAATACTAGTTTTATGGATGTAAATCGTAGGATTTTATAGTAAATCACTTTTGGAGTAATCTCATAAAAGGTGACAGTTTTCGTGTATTATTGACAGTTGATTGCCGAGGTGGTGGATCCTGAGGCGAAAAGTAATTAGCCAATCACGAATGTTCATGCTAATGAGGTAAAACGGACCAATCGTGAATTTTTAAGCTAATGAGCTGGAGTAAGTTTCAGCCAATCAGCGCGGGTTTGCTCTCATGAAGTTTAGTTCGCGTCGTGATTGGCTAATAGTTGGATCCCAGAAAAATATCTCGAAATATTTAGGCCATATATAAGTACTCGCGGCGGGAAAATCTCTCTCCTGTTTTGCTGGTTTTTCTGGTTCTCTCGTCTGGTTCTCTCTCGTGTTTTCCTCTCGTATTCCTGCCATATCCTCGTGTTGCTCGATTTCACTCATCATTTTGGACTGTTCCCGCCGTTTTGCTCCAGAAACTGACTGTGTCGTGTGCCAGAGAGAAAGAGATCATTTCTAGCCGTTGTGTTTGTGATTTTAAGTGGTGTGGTGAGTGTTCTAGGACTGAATACAAAATGAGTGTTTAAATATATAGTTGTAGGGCTTCGGCCTACAATTAAAATTCATGCTAATTTAGGTTTAAGGGAGGGATTTATTTTGAATACTTGTGAAAGAGGGATGGGACATGATGCTGATTTTTGGAGGAAGGTTTAGGCTAATGGATTATTATCTGGAACTTGTAGTTTAATCTAAAATCATCTAATTTCGGACTACAAAATCATCTAATTATTGACTACAAAATCATATAATTAGTCAGACTAACGAAAGAGGAATGATCAGTAGAAATGTGTCGAGTATTGCTTGAGTATTGCTAATAGTGTAATTTACGCTGAGTAAATTACCTGGTTCTTAATCATTTAAGGAATAAGTTATAATTATAGTCACACCAACTCTGCCTCGCCGTGCTGCGCAACAAATTGATACTTGGATTACAGAATTATATCCGGAACATATATTTAAAAGCATTGTGTCTTGTGTGAGTTATTCCGACTTGTAGATTCTATTTTCCTCCCAAACCCCTCCACACTTACTTGATCATAAAGATCAAAATCTTTGTACATGCACCACACAACACCAACATTAGGCGAGCCAAGTGAGCTAGGACTTCTTAATTGTCACACATCCATTGCGCTATCACTCTTAATGGGAACTGCTACTGAACTTTAACTCGGAGCCACGTGGAGATTTCAGTCACGGCAACAGCCTTATACACCTATCAGTTGTATGACGCACTATACGACCCCCGGGAGAGGTGCGTCGTGGGTGCGTCGTTTACCAATAATTTTTGACGGAGGGTACGTCAGTGGCAGCCTTTGGTCCGTCAAAAAAATGACGGAGGGTGCGTCAAGGTCCGTCACTTTACATGGGTGCGTCACAGTGTACATCTACGAACAACAAAATACGACCTTTAAATATACGCTATAGGCCTACTATACCACATAACTCCTTAATACCGCAAACATCACTCCGATATTTTAATACCGCATGTTCTAAAATGCCGGAATTCACTCGATCATCGCCAATTGCAATACAAGAGTTTGGCAAACGAAAAAAACAAGGAACCGACAGTAGACCGAGAACCTTTCATTTTTAGTAAGTGTCACGTATAAGATAGGGGATCAGCATTGCGCTCTTCCGTACAAGCGCAGAACAATCTAACAACACATAGGTAGTAGGACAGGCCCCCGGAATTGAATTTGGTCGGGGATGTGCGGCAGGAGATTCAAATAAAAAACATACCCATTTCTAAGGGTGATTTTTGGAAAAACGGTACCCATTTCCAAGGATTTTGCTTCATTTATAGACCCCGTTCGCAAATTATCTGGAAAATAGACCAAATTTTCGCATTCGCGAAAATAGACCCATTTAGGCCTATATGATTTTTTGTGTGGAAACCTAGACCCAATATATACCCATTTGTAAGGATTTTAAAATAGACCCATCTGTAGCAAGTGGGGCAAATTTTTATTTTTAGAGATTTTCCATCACAAAATCATACCCCATTATGGGTTTTTTTTAGCAAAAAGCGAATAAGCGGCACTATCCCCGCCACCGCTTAGGCGAGTACCCTCCCCCCCCCCCCCCCCCCCCCCGAGGAAAGGTCACACAGAATTTGTCAATCAAGCTCACGGACACAGACATCACACAACAAAAAGTCGGGTATTGAGAAAAAAACCTGGGAGATATTTGATTTGAACAAAACAAAAACACTATTATAGCCCAGCCGCCCCGAAAATAAGGCCAAATGGGGTTTTAAAAGGGTTAATAAATTCGAGGCCAGGCCCAGCTGAGAGAGCCGGGCATCCCCTGCCAGGCTTTTTCCACCCTGTCCAGTGGCGGATACATGGGGGGCGCCCTTCGTAAAATTTGACAATATACCTTTTTTATTGTACCACTGTACCTTTCATGTTGGGGACCTGTTACGATTTGGTACCAATTAAAAAAACAGTCTTGGTCAGCCCCCCGTAAATTTTAATCCTGGATCCGCCACTGTTGTCCCCATCCCCGAAATGAAATGACAGTCTCTGGACAGTCTCTGATATGACTGTACAGTCGGTTATGACCACCCCCTTGATCCGGGGAGGGGGGGTACTCGGATTTGGTTTGGTCGGGGTGTTTTAGGGGTTTTGCTTCATTTCAGACCCAATTTTCGCAAATTATCAGAAAAATAGACCTAATTTTTGCAAATTTTGCAAAGCTACCGAGGCCTCGGTATAGGGGTGGGGCAGTGTAAAATGCCCCTCTGACAGTTTTTGCCCCACCCCCACCCACACCAAACCCCACACCACCTCCTGGTTACGCCACTGAACGGGTCGAAGCAGAATGGGAAATGTTCTCGAAATTTTTTCATCCTCATCCTGACGTTTATGATAATCAGTTAAATATTTTATGAATTTTAGACCAGTCAGACATAATGTTGTGCATATAAAAGTTCTCCTCTTGGTTCCGTCCATCCCGGTCCCGGTCCGCGGTCTATATAATTATTCGAGGCCTAGGGCCAGGGTTGATAAATCGAGTAAGGGCAGATCCCCCGTGAATCAAAAGTAGTTTCAATTTCAGTAGTCATCGTGTTTTATTCAGTTTAGTCAACGATATCTGACGATGGGGTGCGTCGTCATGGTCCGTCAGAATCCACCAATGGTGCGTCCAAAAATTGACTGAGGGTGCGTATTTGGATGGCAATGGTCCGTCGTTTTTTTGACACAGGGTGCGTCATGGTACATGAGAAGTTGACGCACCTCGGTAAAGTGACGCACCACTCCCGGGGGTCGTATAGTGCGTCTTACAACTGATAGATGTATTATACCTATCCAGGCGAAGAATCTCATGGACGATTTCTATATCTTACGGAAACCGGTGTCTGTCACCTGTAGAGAGAAGCCAGTGAACACAAAGATCTTCGGAGGGACCTCCGATCCTTGGACTGAAGCTGGAACTCCCACATATAGGGTGTCAAGTCATTGCTTCCGAGTAGATTAAGCGATCTCCTTGAGAATATCTGAGGGAAAAAATCTCCGTATTCATCTGAATACCGAGCTCAGTACTGTGTCTGAGGGCAAATATTATACCAATCCAATCTGAAGGACAAAGTCTTCGTGCCTTGAGCACCGAGCTCAGTACTGAATCCGAGGGAACTCTACTGCCGTCATCAAGAAATTCTCCGGTTCTATAACTTCAGTGTAGCATCCATTACTCCAAACGAGATGCCAGTATAATTGGGAGTCCCGTTATGTACTTCATTATGTCATATAGAAGCGCCTGCTCACTTTCTCAACTTATTAAAGTAAAGTCCGATGATCCTTGTGTACTCCCTATGGTGGAAAACATTCCCATTCCAGCATACTCCATATAAGATTTATAATCCTCGTGTACTCCCTATGGTGGAAAACATTCCAGCATACTCCATATAGGATCCATGATCCTCGTGTACTCCCTATGGTGGAAAATATTCTAGCATACTCCATATATGATTTATGATCCTCGTGTACTCCCTATGGTGGAAAACGTTTCTGCATACTCCCTATAGGATATATCATCTCCGTGTGCTGGAACCTTTATATAATCATACAGAATTGAGTTCTGCTCCCAATACGGACTGTATTTGGGAAGGGTTGATCCCAATGATTAATGAACAGAGATCCCAGACATGCACCGTGGCTCCCATTCGGAGCCACTAACTTGATCTATAGTTCATCAGTCATACTGATCACACTCTTTATCACTATTTCAGTATACAAACCATGTCCACTCCGCCATTCCGTCTAGTTCAACCTACTGTTAGCCCACAGGTACCCACTCCCCAATATTTCGCGTCCCCGTGTGATCCCAGTGGTGACGAAGATTTGGAACCACTGCTCTCAGCGTCTTGTGAACGGGAGCTATTTACTTTACTGGATAGTCCAGGGTCAGAGGAAGAACGGCAACCGGGATTTGTCAATATCTCCGATCTAATCCAGGAGAGATCTGCAGGGTTTGTAAGTGTAAGTGGTGTGTGTTCTTGCCCCGAGTGTACCCCCACTGGGCCACCCACGCCCCAACCACAACCCTTCCTAACCCCCGAGAGATCTCTTTCCGTTCAGAGAGATTTCCAACCCGTCCTTTCTTTTCTCCTCCACCGCCTCAGAAACCCGTGCAGCCTTGGCAGTATCCCTGTCCACCTCCGGTGCGAAATCAGAGTGTGCTCCGATTTCCGTCCCTAGGAACTCCAAATATAATTTCCATCTCCCCATTCAGAGCTCCATTGTACCCTGTCGCTATTAATACGGGCTCTCTGCCCCTGGGTGTAACCCGTATTGTGTATCCGAGTGTAGTTGTGTCCATTTCCATCACTTTCATTAATAAAGTTTATAGATTCTATCAGATTGTTGAGCGTCAGTAGTCTATCATTCCTAGTTGAGATATACTTTCTCAAAACGAATCCACCCTTCCAGGATCAGGCCTTACCGCTCACCTGATCCCGGGGAGGACGGAATTCGAAAGGTATTGAAACCACAAATAAAATTATTTGCACGTGAGTAAGTCCTTTGGGAATTATTGTCCATTATAAGTGTGTACGCTACAAATTGGTGTTACACGCCCAGGCCCCCCGGTTTCGCTACAGTATCTAGTACTTGCTTATCTATGCTGTCTGGTTTTTATTTATCCAATATTTCTGTTAAATTTCAACTTACTTATTTCACAATTAGTTCCTACCCATCCTGGTGCACATTGACATGTATAACGATTGGTACCATCCAAACACTGACCCCCGTTCTGACAAGGAGTAGACGCACACTCGTTGATATCTGATTATCAGTAATAAACATAATCAATATATTGCAATCATTCTTATTTCATAATGATAAATGTAAAGAATAGCGGAGAAGTATTTACATCCAAATCTAAGAATAAATATTTTCCATTTAAGTAAAAGATATATAGCTACATAATGAAATGACCAATGATAAGCTCTAGGAGCATAGGAGGTAGGTCAAAAACTTGAAAATTGAAAAAAAGAATTCCAAACTGTTTTGAGGAGTTAATATGGAGATGATGTTCCTTAATATCACCAGTTTGACTCCTATTTTGAACACTATGAATTGGTGGCATAAGATGCATCTAAGCATACAAGCATGATGTGTCTCAATGACCACAAATATTGATATCATTGCTGTTCTGTCAACACCTGTCAATCCGGCCCCTCAGCATGTATAAGTAATACTTCCTAGGTATAAACTTTGAAAAGTCTGCTCTAAACATGTTCAGAAGCCAAAACACATCTACCAAACCCTTGTAAGTGCTCTTGCCCCTTAACATGTGTAAAGCACCACTTCCTATGCATAACCATGGGTAGTTTTACTGTATACATGTTGATAGGCCAGAAAAACATACAAGGTTTTGACAGATCAGCAAGGATATACTTCCTACTGAAATAACAAAGAACAGGCTCTCGTGTCGAAATGGACTAAGAAAAGTCCGGATTTAAAGTTTATTTGAACATTAAGGAAAAACAAGAACATATTGAAAGGAGCTAGAAAGAAAAAAAAGAGAAAGAAAGTTATCATCCTGATTTCCCCCCCCCCCCCCCCCCCCCCCCCATCAGAAAGGAACATTGATGTGTGTGTGGGAAGTGGGGGAGGCTTCAATGCATAACCCAGGGTAAAGAAAAAGTAACGAAAATGAAATGCGATGAAAATGAAAGAGAAATCAAGAACAAGTAACGTAATCCACCCCCCCCCCCCCCCCCCCTCTCCAGTGGTAAAAAATCCATTTCAATATAATGCTAGCGCCCTCTATAAAAAGTTCCGGAGCAATATCCGGGATACCTATCACAACTTTTTAGAAAATAGAGAAAATAGTACCTAGCAAAAAGTATTATCCTGATCGTCCCGAGGAAAACAAAGTTGTAGTGAATTGTGCAGCAATTGATTAAAACTACTGCCTATTATCTGAACATCGCAAACGTGCTAAGAAACGTGGTTTAAATCGGACGAAAAACGCTCGGAATGATACTAAACCGGACTATAAGTGGAAAGGCTGAATATTATTGTGTGGTGTGCCCAAGATTCGCTCACTCGAAAGTTTTGGGAATCCAAAGTTTTGAAAGTGAAGTTATTTTGCTATTGTACAAAAGGTGAGATTGATAGGTTTTAAAATGCAAAATACAGACAGCCAGGCCTGTTATATGCAGTTTAGTTAAGTTTCGCTAGAGAAATTGACAATAACTGACAAAGTAAGCTTATTTAAACCACTTTTTTATCACATTTTTGACCGAGTCATTTTTAAGGTAGCCCAACTAAGTTCAAGTTGCATTCCTTCGTACGATTGGACTTTTGAAATGTATACGCAAGGAATCAATTTGGGCTACTCGGATCAATTTTAGCCCGATTTCATGATTTTTTTACCGCCACAGTGGTAAAAATTGGCCCAATTTTCATTGAGCCCATAGACATAGAGTAGCATCGGTTGGTATTGGAAGCCCAAAAAAGGCATGTTCATACCCCCGTCATTGCGCATCGGTCGACGTCGACGGATAATTATACAGTTGACATTGTTTCAACTCGCGCACGGATGTGTCCTTGATGTCGGCTGATGCGCAACGATGATTCCTCAGCGTCCCATGTGGCTGGCACAAAACATGCACAGCGTTGCGCGACTTGCTTGCCTGACACCACTGTGACCCGGGTTCAATGCCTACATCCCCTCCCCTGTTCTTTTGGTCAATGGACGCACGGCACATGAGGTTGACCCCGCTACTGCGAAAGTGCACGAGATGAACCTCACCCCAAACGCCTTGCAAAAATTGCATTAATTTTCACATTTTTTTCAAAAAACATTCAAAATGTGCATTAATTTTCACATTTTTTTTCAAAAACATTCAAAAAATTGTTTAATTTTCACTTTTTTTCAAAAACATTTCAAAAATTGCATTAATTTTCACTTTTTTTTCAAAAACATTCCAAAAATTGCATTAATTTTCACTTTTTTTTCAAAAACATTCCAAAAATTGCATTAATTTTCACTTTTTTTCAAAAACATTCAAAAATTGCATTAATTTTCACTTTTTTTTTCAAAAACATTCCAAAAATTGCATTAATTTTCACTTTTTTTTTCAAAAACATTCCAAAAATTGCATTAATTTTCCCTTTTTTTCAAAAACATTCAAAAATTGCATTAATTTTCACTTTTTTTCAAAAACATTCCAAAAATGGCATTAATTTTCACTTTTTTTCAAAAACATTCAAAAATTGCATTAATTTTCACTTTGTTTCCAAAAACATTCAAAAATTGCATTAATTTTCACATTTTTTTCCAAAAAACATTCAAAAATTGCAATATTTTGTCAACATTTTCAAATCATGTGAAAAAAGGCTTTAATTTTCAAACAATTTCATAATTTTCCAAAAGAATTCACAAAATGTTACAAATTTCTAATATTTCATATCAAACTGAATTCAAATTTGTTTGTCTCAAAACAGGGGGGGTAATTTGAGCTCATACAAATCTTGTCGGTACAGCAATTGCTGTGACAAAACACGCAATGGTTTGCGCATTCATTTTCTGTGCTTCAGACAGCAGGCAGACAGGCGATAACTTAATCGCTTAAAAAACTCCTCAAAATTTAAAAATATTAACTCTAGAAAGCTAGCTATGTCATTATGATCTCCTTGGGTAGATTTTGTGATTACTTTTTGTCTGTGGTTGATCTTTTTTGGCCCAATGAGGTGCATTTGTCATGTTAAGGTTTGTCAATTGAAATGATATAGGGAAATCTAGTGTTCATTACATATTGGGCTATTATAGTTGGTAAGAGTTGGTAAACACTGAGCACAAAGCCTGTCACCATTAATCACTCACACACACACACTTGCCTGCCTCTCAGGATTTTTGGATGCCTTGTTGTGTACACTCATTGGAGCATTGTCTAGCCCAATTCTTGTCATTTTGTATTTTAATTTGATTTTCTTTATTATCTCAGCAAATATTTGGGCTGCATTTACCTTTTTGGGTGATTTCAGTAACCCTTTTTGGGTGCATTGCATTATATATTTTGGAAACCCATGCATTTTGCCTGTAACACTGTGTAGCTACCATTAAGCGCTTAGCTACCATGGACTGACTATTAGAATATTAGATGACATTGTTTTTCTCTTCCATGTGACTATGTTATTACAAGTAGAACATGCATAGATACCAAAGACGATCTAATGACGAGTTCGGCCCGATGCGCAATTTTCAATCTTTGCGCACACTCTAGCTGCTTGCTGTATCTGACAATGTCACCATGGGATCAAAATCAAAGTTCTATCAGTAAGCATTGTCATGAACATTGGGTGGATATCAAATAATGCTGTGCTGGACTGGAGGAGGGGCAGACTTTCAATATCCTAAGTGTAATACTACTACTGCATGCATAGACTTGACACGGATATTTCAACATTAACGCACACTCTCGCATGCGAGACATGAAAGCGTACATACATTGCATGACAAAACTGTATGTGGACCGACCAATGACGTATACCGCTTGAAATAGTGCGCTAACATTGAATGGAAGTAAAACATGTGGGTTTTTTTGCCTTGCATTGTTGTTGTTTTGGTCCAATTGGGCTGCTAATGAACAACCTTGGCAACATGCAAGCCCAAATATGATGGCAATACCATGAATGATAATCATGCTTATCTACACATGTTTTGTATTGAGGAAGTACTGTGGACTTCAAATTTCCCTCTTCCAATTGTATGTTTGTGCACTCAATTTAAAAATAAATAAAAAATTGGTGGAGGAGGGAAAATTTGAAAATTTGAAAATTAATTTGAAGAAAATAAAGTGGACTTTTTCAGAATCCAGATTGACAAAATATCCTGTTAAAGGCAGTTAAAGTTTATGAATAGTGGGATGCGTGTACAATAACAGAATTATTATTAATGTGTTGCCCCCTTCTATGCTCACTGGTATCACATCTGCTCCCGGTATATCCTGCAAGACAAACACAGAAATACCTAGCAACTCCATCGATACAGAATCTCCCATTGAGACACGGTGAGGAAGCACATTCATTGATGTCTAAAGAAAGTAGGGAGGAGAAAATGCTGCCATGACGTGTTACATACTTCTGGTGCTTTTACCCCATGATCGATTTGTAATCATTAAACCATTGATCATTCCCAAAAATCACGAAAAAGGGAAGGTTTTCATATCATGTCCGCAATTTCCCAAAATATGGGATGTTTTTTAAAGCTATGACCGCGAAAAAGAAAACAAAAACAGTAGTCTATTATATATGAAGACCCCATGTTCACTCCTCTGTGCATAAATTGTAAAAAGGAGTATTCTCAAACCAAATGTGTCCTCGTTTCTGCACATAAAAAGGGTATTATTTAGAAAGTTTCCTCGTTTTTGGGCAAAACAAGGGTACTATTTAGAAAGTGTCCTTGAAATATTAAAATAAGTTGTTTTTTATATTTGTGGGGTTTATATTTGTGTTATATGATAAGTATACGATCCTGTTTAGATTTAGGTCTGATTAAAGTATCTATATATATATGTTTAAAATACAACACAACACAAAACAGATACATTTTGTGATTTGTGACATATGCCTTATGTCCTGTTTGCCATTTTTAACAAACCATAACTCCAAAAATAATTGCAATTGAATGCTAAAATAGTCAGAAAATATGTATTATAGTGAAGTCAATGTCTGCATTTAAAGGTCGGCGTTTCAATTTCAAGTCCAATTCTACATGAAGGGCCATCCTTAAAATAGTCATATTCCCTAGTTGCATTGCTTACTTGCTTACTTGCTTAATTCGGGTCGTGTCCCCGATCTACGATGGCTCTCCACACTCTTCTGTCGTTCATTGCTGTCTTTATGTTACTCGTCTCCAGTCCAGTATCTTGCTTGAGTAGGTCGTCCCGGCTTTCTTTTGCCATGTTTGGGGATCCAGTGCACTAGTTTGGATACTGGCTCCTTACTTCTGTAACAGTGGCCAGCAAACCTTGTTCGTCGCTTCCGGATCTTCTGGCTTATTTTGGGGAGGTCGCCATACAGTTGGGTGTTTGGTATATGCTGTTTCCAGTTGACATTGAGTACTGCTCTGAGCATTCTGGTGTAGCAGCCATCTAGCTCTTTCTGTAGCTTGGGAGTAATGGTCCAAGCTTCACATCCATATAGTAGAACTGACTCCACCGTTGAGGCAAACAGGCGAAGTTTGAATTTCCGAGATAGAGTTGACTTCCATATTTTGTTCATTTTGTGCTTTATGTCTTTTGCCGTACTCGCCATCCAGGCATGAAGATATTTAAAAAACCTTGAACTTCCTCCAGCCTGTTGCCATCATTTGTCTGTATGGATCCCTTCTGGTTCTGGTTATATGACATAAACTTGGTCTTGCTAGCATTCATTTTGAGACCGACCTTTGCTACCGATGTCTCAACACTTTGCAGCAGATCCTGTGCTTGATGAAATTTCTCTGACAACAATGCAATGTCATCGGCAAAGTCAAAGTCTGTCACCACCTCTGGTCCAATACGCCTGTCAAGATGAAAACCAAACTCTTCTTCTCTCTCCTCTATTGCTATCCTCAGGGCAAAGTCCAGCACAAATCACAACAGATATGGGGCGAGTGTGTCTCCCTGTAGAACTCCAGCCAATATTTCAAACTGTGCAGTCTCTCCGTCAGGTGATATTACCTTAGCCATGGTATTCTCATACATTCCTCCGATTGCTTCAACGACCTGTTTTGGTATTCCATAAGCTCGCAGCATTTTCAGCATTTTGCCACGGTGGATTGTATCGAAGGCCTTTCTGAAATCAATGTAGGTGATTACTTCTGCTAGGTTATAGGCTTTAACTCCTTCTATGAGCCTCCTCAGTGCCAGTATGTGGCCCGCTGTCGTCCTTCCAACCCTGAAGCCGTTTTGATTGGTTCTCAAATGCTGATCCAGCTCTGGTCTGATTCTGTTCAGGATCATTCTGTTGTATGTTTTGGCAACGATAGAACTTGACTGATACCTCGGTAGTTGCCTCCTAGGCTAAGATTCCCTGATTCTGGTATTGGAACAATGTTGAGCACAGACCATTGGCTTGGTTTTTTCCCTTTCAGTAATACTTCATTGCAGAAGTTCAACACAATGTCGTCAAGGTCGCATCTTTTCAGAACTTCAGGTGGGATATTGTCTTCACCACTGCTTTTTCCTTCTACCAGTGACTTTTTAGCTTTATCATATTCTTCCTGGTCAAAAGGTCCGGTTTTGATTTCCAGATCTTCTAGGATTGGTGTGACTTCCTCATCCTCATTACTGATGTCTGGTGGGCTCCCCAGAAGGTTTTTGAAGTGGTTATACCAGTTTGTGACCCGATCTTTCTGAGTTCTCCCTCCAGCTGACCTTTGGTGGATGCTTTTCTACCAGTGATCTCATTGATAAGCCTCCAGCTTAAAACATGCTTGCAATTGGAATGTGCTGCTTCTACTTCCTTGATCTTGCTGTTCAGGTCTTCTACTATGGCTAGACTGTAGGCTTTTGCAAGTCCTTGCTTTGCCTTCCTGTACTCAGTTCTCTTCCCCTCAGTGACGTCCTGTTGAGAGAGAGTATATTTGTCTTTGATTTGATCTCTTGCCGCAACTACCCTATGATCGCTGGAGAAACGTGTTTTATGAGACCTTTTTCCTGACTCCTGACTGGTATGATCTTCTCTGCTGCTTCATCATTTGCTTTGATAAATCTGTCATACTTGTCAGTGGCTGTTCATCCTCTAGTACTTCAAACCTATTGCGCACTTCAACTGTATATTTCACCTGTAAGCTTCCGTCAGAACTAAGGGTTTTCCAGTCATATGGCTTCTTTCTTGGCGTTGTATTGCTTTTCCTCAGGCTCAGCCTCATCTTAGCTGACACAATCCTGTGATCAGAGCCCACACTGGCAAAGGTGTTGTATGCTTCGGCATTCATAACACTATTCCTCCACTTACTCCTCACAAGAATATAATCTAGCTGGTACTGATTTCCACAGTTTTCCTTTTTTCTTTTGAAACTGGGTGTTTGTATTATGATAAGGTTTTTCTCAGTGGCTAGATCCTTCAGGTGTTTTCCATTTCTATTGGTTTTCTCATGGTAAGTAAACTTGGCATCCTCTGCTCCTATCCTGCCATTAAAGTCGCCAACTACTATCAGGACGTTATGCGCTGGGATGGAGTCATTTGCCCTCCTCAGGTGGTCAAAGTGGCTCTCAATGATCTCGTCATCTGCTACATTTGTGGGACAGTAGTTCACTATTATTGATGTTGCAAGGTTGCCCTGGAAGCTAGTGACCTATAATCTGTCAGTATGTACCCTCGCACTTGCAAGCGAGCTTTTGGCTCGAGTGTTCAATAATATGCCAACTCCACCGACTGCTGCTCCTGCACTGTTTCTGGTTGCTGATGTTGTGAGTTGCATTAAAGATCCAATGGTTCTTATTTTAGAAGCACAAGGTGACATGAAATGAGCATATTGAGTAGTATACACCAGTGGCGGTTACAAGAGGGGGCGGGGGGGGGGGGTGGCGGCGCTCCCCGTAAAATTTGACAATATACATTTTCTGTGTACTTGCTACTTGTAGCATGCGATTTTTTGCCGGTTTTGGGACAACCACATCGCTCAAGCCCCCTCTATATATCTCTATATAAAACGAACTTTCACGATCCAAACAAATTTATTTCGTCGCACATTTTGAATGTCTACAATAATCTGATCAGACTTACTTATTTCACAATTGGTTCCAGTCCAACCTGGCTGACACTGACAAGTGTAAACGCTGCCTCTACCAGTACATTGTCCACCATTTTCACATGGCCGGCTTGCACACGGATTTAACTCTGAAATTGAAATGATAACAAGCATAGTTCAGTGCAACAATATTTAATCTAAACAGTCTCCATTTTCCACATTTTCAGTGAATTACAATACAATTTGACAATCAGTTGTTCCAGTCCACCCTGGCTGACACTAACAATTGTCAGCGCTGTCTATACGATTACATGCTCCACCATTTTGGCATGGCCGGCTGGCACAAGGATTTTCCTCTGAAAGAAATATTCTCCATTGTCCACAATATGTAAATCAGTTGATCACTATAAAGGAGGCAACAATTCTTGAGTACACCTAATTGATTGCCTGTCATAATTTGGGATGCAATCACATCCAACAATCAACAAGTACATCCTGGAAAAGAGTGTAAAGGTATTGCTTTAGCAGTGGCATAGCCACAGGAGGGTTGTGTCGGTTGAGATTGGTACTGCCGGTTATCGAGCTCGATTTTCGCATCAGTTGGGGGTGGACACCACGTCTAAGCCCCCCCCCCCCCCCCTCAATTTTGGACTCAGCAGCAATTCTCAAAGGTTGACAGCCTGTAGGTTCACTTTCAGTTTATGCCCCCCTACCCCCCCCCCCCCCCCCCCCCCCCCAGTATACCAATCCTATAGTGAGCAACCATGATACTACCGGTGAAATCTACAACCCGGTCTTTTCAAACTGGATCAATACCCATGTGGATGATATCTCTAATGGTGTGTATAGCTATCGTCAGTGAACCGTGTGAAAGCCGTAGGCCTATTGTATTCGGGCTACCAACCTTGATTCAGGACATATGGACACAATACAACAACGAGGTAAACACAGTATTAGGTCCTCTCCACCTTGACATATCAACGGGGGATCTCACCCCGGCTCGAGCTGGCGAATTGTTTTCATCGAGTCTGGGCGAGTTTCTGAGCTCTAAATCCGAATTTGTTAAAGAGCAGAAACAAACGTCGAGATATACCAAACATGAATCCAGTGCAGTTAAGAAAGCCCGTGCCACTAAAAACTCTCTACGCAAGAAAGCCTTTGGCAAGAACAATACCAAAGAAGACATGAAAGAATTCAGACAAGCTGTAAAGTCTCATAACTATCTAAAGAAACTTGACAAAAATAAACATAAGCAAAACACTTCTCGTCACCATGAAGCTTTGTACAGGAAGAACTTCTATAAGTTTACCAAAAACTGCACGAATGGTACCCTAGATCAAACACCACAGGGCCCAACCTTCTCAGAACTTGAAGCAAACACCTACTTCCCTTCCAAGTACAGCAAATCACTGCCCGTCGATTTGGAAGCCCTAACTTGGATCCCATATTTGCCTATCCAAAGCGATGTTCACGCTACAACCCCCTTCAATCTAGACCCAATGCGACCGAAAGATATTAAAACTATCCTCCATTGCAAAAAGCCAACATCGGCCCCAGGGCCCATGGGATTATGTACGGTATCCTACGAAAACTCCCAGCTACCCACAACGTCCTCGCAACAATGTTTCCCAATATCATGGAGGCTGGCGACCCCCCGGAGAGCTGGTCAAAAAGCACCGTTACGTTGATCCACAAGGCTGGTGATACTTCTGATCCGCAGAACTTTAGGATGATATCACTAACTTCATGTGTAGGAAAGGTATTCCACCAAATTATCGCTGATAGACTTTCCTCGTATTTGCTAAGTAACCACTTGTTGGATTATAGTACTCAAAAAGTATTTATAAAAGGTATAAATGGTTGTATCGAACATACATTTGTCATGAATGAGCTCCTAGACCATTCTAGAAATAAGAATAAGACCATACATGTTACTTATTTTGATTTGGCCGACGCATTTGGCTCGGTGGAACACAATTTAATTAATTACACCCTGGAAAGAAATGGTGTTCCCCCACCAATATGTGATTATGTTGAGAACTTATATCCTAGACTACTGGGTGAAGTCAACGGTACTGATTGGGTGTCTAAGCCATTCAATTTTAAAAGAGTAGTCTTTCAGGGCGACCCTTTGTCTCCGATTATCTTTTTGACAGTTTTCAACCCAATCGTTCAGCATCTGAAAACGCTAGAAGACACTTACGGTTACGATCTTGATAGTAGTCGCTACATCACATTACCCTTTGCCGACGACTTTTGTCTCATAACTTCTGACAAACGTAAACATCAAAAACTCATGGACAAAATTCACGAAATAACCAGATCCATGAATTTGACACTAAAACCTGTCAAATGTAAGTCAATCTCGATCCGCTCAGGCAAATCAGATGCCTGTACGTTTTCAATCGGTGACAATGTGCTAAAGAAAATCCCTGACAGATGCCCCTGAACAATTTCTTGGTTGTAACATAACATTCGCAGGCAAATCTAAAGACATTCATGAAATAGTCAAAACTAAACTAAATGACATGATACAAAATATCACATCGTGTATGGTTAGAGATGAGTTCAAACTGAAGGTCTACACTCAATATGCTACTCCTTCCATCAGGTATATGCTTACAGTCCATGAACTAACCGACACCCAGCTGGAGAAGCTCGACCACATGCACACCAACATTATTAAGGCTTTCCTTGGTCTCCCATCACGGGGTCCTACCCCCGCGTTTATTCAACAAGTGTTCTATTTTTAACATGAAATACATAAATAGAAAGTGTTCTATTTAAGAAAAAGAAATAGATAGAAAGTGTTTTATTTAAGAGAAAGAAATATATAGTATTCTATTAATTTATATTAATACAAATTGAGGCGCAGACGTGCGCGTGTTTTGTATGTGATTAACATCGAACTGGTAAGACTACCAGGCTTTTCATATTTTTATGATGATGCTAAGTGGCATCCATTGTTTGCTTGGATGTGGCCATTTATGGCTGCCGCTGCCTTTTCTTCTCAATGTGTAGTTTACTAGTGACTACACAGAAGGAAAAACATGGTCGCCATTGCTGTAGTTAACCAAGAGGCGGTTTAACAATTGGGAAATGAACACGGAAAACATTCATTACAGTTTCAGGCTTTTGCCAACTGTATGATAGGTTTAGCGTCAGTTTGTCCGCGACATTTTAGGGCCATAGTATGGTTCCGATCAGCGAAATTTATCTCGCTCGTTGCATAACAATTGTGTATCTGTAAGTAATATGGGTAAGTTCAGCCCTGTACTTACTTATAGATTAAAACTTGTGTATGCAGGCAAAGGTCAGTTGACCTACAGCAGCTTGCTACTAATGAGACTCACGAAGAGTCGAAACGCATCTAGCTATTTATTCTGCATGCCATTACCATTGTTTTATCTTAAACATGGTTGGCCTATCAACTCTATATAAAGGGTTCAACAAAAGAAAGTATACCACTTTGTTTATGTCATTTTGAGTAACTTTCAATTTGTTTTTGTCCAAACAGGCTAGATAGGCATTTAGATGAATCTTTTAGGCATCATTTGATACCAAATTTGCCCCCTAACAACAAAGATAAACCATGATTAGCACCATTTAAAGGAAAATATCCCATTTTCAAAAGTCGCATTTCCAATACACAGCACGAGAAGAAAGGGCCAATTGTTAACACACACATATCCGTATTCATCCCGTACTGATCACCGCGAATATCCCTCAATGCGCGGGCTAATTCAAATGTAAACTGATGCATGGGTGAAGGATTTGAATGTAAAGGAATGTTATGGATGGGGAGAACATGGACAGATTAACCAAATCTTCTCGTGCTGTGTATTGGAAATGCGACTTTTGAAAATGGGATATTTTCCTTTAAATGGTGCTAATCATGGTTTATCTTTGTTGTTAGGGGGCAAATTTGGTATCAAATTATGCCTAAAAGATTCATCTAAATGCCTATTTAGCCTGTTTGGTCAAAAAAAAATTGAAAGTTACTCGAAATGACATAAACAAAGTGGTATACTTTCTTTTGTTGAACCCTTTATATACAGAGGTCTCTGTATACTATAGGACATTTTAAATTTATTTTGTCTCCTCCATAGCAGCTAAACTTAGAGGAGTAGACATTCTAAGTTAAAAATGTTAAGAAGACATTCAAAGTTAAGAATGTTTAGAAGACTTTGTAAGTTAAGATTGTTAAGAAAACATTCTAAGATATGAATGTTAAGTTTTCCGTATTAGTCCATAGCTAATTAGACTAATATCATTTTTGATCTTTCCCAGGGTCATCTTAGTTACGAAAGCAAGCGAGCTTTCTTTTAGCAGACAGCTTCATAAACCTGAGGTTTCATAGTCTTGAATCATCGGTTGAATTGCAACAAGTCGCCTCCATCGATCATCGTGTAGGGGGCAAGAGAGGCCTTCTGTCATCGGTTTATATAACTCTCATTAAGCCAGTTTGCTTATTGATTTATCTCCAGATAAATACTGCCATAATTATACACATTAAAACTCATATAAGTATAATATGAGCCATACATGTTCAAAGTCTAGAACGCGTGTCTTTCAAAATGCCGCGTGTCTTTTAGTCCAAAAACAAAATAAAGCATATACATGTAGGCCTACACAACTTTCAGCAAGACACTTAGTTGTCAGATTTTAATAGGATATACTTTCCTAGTTTGGAAATTAATCATTTTAAATGTCGGATAAAGAGCCAGCTTTTATCGAGTTTCAATCGGACGCATTTCCCGTTTGACATAGAATCAATGATATATTATGTGAGATAGAAATTCAATGTTGTTTGACTTAACAACATATAATAAGCGTTGCCACGACAGAGATATTGTCGGGCACATGCCTTTCATTTTGATTATCTTTTAAAATCAACTACTGCTTAGTTAGCATACACTAAGTTATGTCGGAAAGTATTATGAGCAATTTTTGATTTGGACGGTCCGAAAGCAGTTACCCTTGATACCCTCCCACTTTTTAGAAAGTAAAATTTGATTTGGGCAGATTCCACCATTCCTGCTGTTTGTTCAATGAAGTGTTACATTTGACAACTATAGTAAAGTGTAGAGAGTGCATAGATAGATGCTCTATTTACTGTTGAGTACAAATTGTGGACCCATTAAGTTAGGGTTAAGTTCCAGCAGGTCATAAATCCTTCAAAAAAAATCACTTTTTTCTCTTTTAATGTATGATATGATATTGTGATATTGTGTTTTACATATCAATGAAACACTGATGGATTCATCTGTTCAATGCATGACGCAGAATAGCATCCTTTCTTTCAGTGTCATGTTCAGCTACTCGCTTGGGTATTGAGGAGGTCTGAAACTGATGTGCTAACAACAAGGTTAGAGTCTATTTAAAGGTGCATGTCATTCTAGTAATAGTTATATATCAAATGAAAGCTTGTGACTTCTAGATTCCAAATTATGTTTTAATTTTTTTTTATAAACTTCTAGTAAGCCTCTATGCCTTTTAAAGTTTTCGTTGACTCCCCTCTCTAAAAAAAGATTTAGCGACCTTGCAAATCCACAGGGTGGTGATGACATCATCTCCTGTACCACCACCTTACACTACCAGCACAGACAACACTCGTGCACACACTGCATGGAGTGTCAATACATAAATGTACTTGTATAACATGCATGGACCACCACATAGCATAACATTTATATAATTCTATGATATACCTGTATTTTAATATATTTTAAATCATAGTGTATATGGGCAATTCCATATGGGAACGTGAAAAATCACTATGGTCATTGTGGATAAATGCATACTAGGCGAGGAACAAAATACAGATTTTGAATAGCTGTATTAGTGTTTGTGAAAATCCTGTTTGAAGTTGTGTGATATTTGGCTTCGAAATTTAGGAAATAGGAGCTAAATATTATAACATTAAAAAAATCCTAAAAAGCAAAAGGCTTAACTTCTAAATATTTTATATTACACAGGTTTGGGGCAAGTTACTTTATATCAAAGGCAATTTGGGATATGGTATTTTCAAGAGAACATTTCCTATTTTGGTCTGATTTAGATATAATTCCATTACCGAAAATTAAATAAAGTTTTTCTTCTGGACTTGTTCTTGCTGAATTATGATGTCATTGTAAATTCTCATCCTTCACCAACCTACTAAGATTCTCAAACATCAACTTCGGTAATATCTACACTTGTTCTTATCAAGTGGTAACGGAATTACATTTGGTAACAGAATTGCATTAAGATCACAATTACAACTTTAGCTTTCTGAATAATTTCTAGTAATCTCTCTTTACTTATTGTTGAACAATCAATCACAGAATATGTACATGTATGTTAGGTTATTATTTACTTTAGTCCAATTTTAAACACATTGGTCCAATAGTCTAATATATTGGGTGTTTTATGTTTTTCTTCCATTTTCTGTTTTTTAAAACAAACACAAATCATCTTTGTGAGCTTAGTTTTGCATACAGGGATTTTTATTTTAGTTTATAATAGTGGAAATCATGCTGAATGTTAACACACTCATTTAGATAACATGGATAATCTGATATTCAAACAATTTACATTTATCTGGTAAATTTATTCACAATTTCGTAACAATGAAATTGTTTGTATAATGATGTTATAAAATTGAATCCTACATATTAATAGTATTTTTAATTCGAACATCATTCATTCATTCATAAAAGGTTTATTAAAAACTGTTCTTGCAGCAAATACAAAGTAGCTGAATTACAACAATTTTACATATTAAAATACAATGATTAAAGGAAACAATATAATCTACTAAAATTATTTACATGAACTCAATCTTCACACTCACCGAATACCACTAAAACAACCAACACTCAAAAACATCCACACACACACATCCAACACCCCCTACCATTCAGACTCGGCTCATTCATTCATTCATGACTGGTTAATTAACATTGATATAGCAATACATACAATAAAAATACATTATAGTTATAATATAAAAGACCATAAGTTTATAAAATATCATCACACAATTGTACGGTATTCCATACTTTCACTATGCATTATATCATGGGTGTGTATACATAATGTTATCAGTGGTGTGTACAGTGGTACAGGGGCTGATGTCATCAGCTTGTGCTGTAATATGATCTGGTGAATTTGTTAGATATGAAGGAGGCCCTCTGGAGGTTAAAAGATTGGTGATTTTGATTCTTTTTTACTGATTTTTTGGCACACAGGGTTTCGGGGGGAAATCAGAAAAATATATTTTGAAATCTAGAGATCACCAGCTTTCCATTGATATATAATGATCCATAGAATAACAGACACCTTTGAAGATTCCGAAGGGTCTAAAAGAATTTAAATACATTATATTCTCACCAGTATCACAAACAATTCCAGTCCAGCCTGGCTGACACAGGCAGGTGAATGCGTTGAGTCCATCTTGACACTGTCCATTCACACAAGGACCACTGTCACATTCGTTAATCACTGTAAATTAAAAAACAGTAATCAATTGTCAATGGTAAAATAATGAAATTAATCTTAAGGGGGGGTATGGGTATCAATGAGCAAATTTTTGATCTTGAATTTCACCACTTTCCCGGACTTCAACTAAGATATGTAATATACCAAAATGTCAAGCATGACCCCTAGTTTTAAAAAACATGTTTTGTTTTGGTCGGGTTGCCATGGTAACCATGCAGGGCCTCTGATTGGCTAAACAGCGTAACGAACAGAACTCAATAACAAAATGTCGCATAACTACCATATTTAGGGAATGGGTGCGTATGGACAATACGCACAAAACTATGAAGCCGGATTTTTTTCGCGGTTGCCATGGTAACCGGGAAGCTTCCAATCAGGGTATTTCGCAGCGCCATTTAAAAACGCAAGGTCATTTTAAAAAAACCTCTTCATAGTTTTGTAGGCCTCTGTATGCTTAACATTTGTGCCAATTTCCACGGTCACACGACTTTTTGTTTTTGAGTTACGTTTGTTACGGTTTCGCACGTTTGCGCGTTTCCTTGTTTTGAGATATCAAGCGAAACGTATACAAAAATATTAAAATTGCTTATAAAATTATAAATTGACATATAAGATGAAAATAATTGTTCATATTTTGTAAAGCTTGAATTTAGACACATTTTGAGTCCATTTTGTTGAAAATCGCATGTAAATTAGGATTTTTATCGCGATTTTAAAGATAAGGAGCTTAAATATAGCCGGGTGAGAAAAAATAAAGAAATACATAAGAAATGGCGTTAACTTAAAAATTTGATAAATAATTATGCGCAATGGATTAATTTAATATTATTACCAAAAAAATTATAGAAAATTACAATTGTTTAATTTATATATAATTTTAACTGAATTTGCTAAAAAGCACAGGGTGAGCGTTTTCTACACACAAACGAATACAAAACGCCTCCGATTTTCGAAATTCCGTCAATTAAAGTGACCATAACATCAGAACTGAATATCCGATTTGACTCAATTAAAAAGCATTTTAAAGCTAAGACTTTGCAGTTTTCCACTGTGCTCTTATCTCATTTTTTGTAAAGTAACTAAATTTTGAAATCCGGCCATCCCATACCCCCCCCCCCCCCCCCTTAAATTGAAGAAGAAAGCTTTATGTAAAAACTGAAATATGCATTTTGCTGAAGTTTTAAACACATTTAAAGCAAGTGCATGGTTCACAAGTAGAAAATAATGTAAATATTCAAAGTCATACCTTCTTCACAAATCACTTACTTTGATCACAGTTGATACCAGACCATCCCACATTACAGATACATGTGTACTGGGCAATGCCATCTTGACAACGGCCATTCACACACAGACTGCTTGCACATTCGTTATTATCTAGGAAATGAAACCAAAAATGGATTAATTCAGGTGATATAATAGGATGGGTGCCAGAAAATAGATAAACCAAAAGTCTAGCAGGTGACCATAAATGCCTTCAACAGCCCTAGTCAACCACTACCCAATAGGTTCGATTCAGAGCCAATATTCTAAGAAGGCCAGCTTTTTAGACCCACCAAATCAGAGGACATGGGACAGTCCATGTTCGGCTCGTTTCAGATCGACCAATTTTTAATTTTGATATATGAAATTATTTTAATAGCAAAATGATGAATGCTCTAACAAATAAATGAATGTTCAAATGTTGAGAGTATCACAAACATTTGGAATTTACAAAAGAGGAGTAAAATATCACGCAAGAGAATGAATTATTTCCATGAAAAAACTTGGAAAATGTGCATGAAATCAGGCTATAAAGACCAAATATGGGCTGAAAATAAAAGTAGATGCAGGAAAATTGGAAAACATAACAGCCTGAATTCAGGCATAAACCTGAAAATATAACTTACTGGATTGACATCTGTCTCCAGTGAATCCTGCAAGACACGCACAATCAAATCTGTTGATACCATCCTGGCAGAAACCACCATTCAAACAAGGAGTTGAGGCACACTCGTTAATATCTAAGGTAAAACAGAGTAAAATGCATTAGCAGGCTCAATAGAGGGATTGGGGATTCAGTCTAGATGACATGCGAAGGTGAATGTGTTGATATCACCTGAAACTATCATTCAAGAAAGGATTTAGTTCAACTCATTGATTAAAATGCATCATCAGGTTTAAGGTTAGGCCTGTTTTATGTCCTATTGCATAAAAGTTAAAATTCTTCTTAAGTGACTTTTAAAAGAAGAGTGATTTATAAACTCTCCTTAAGCCTTGTTCAGAACAGTTTTAAGAGCAACTTTGTGTACCAATCAAAGAAAATCAAAAAATGTTGGCAGACTTAAAAATATAAATTTAAAAAAATCTTAATGTCCGGGTGCAACATTGTTCAAAGTCTATAAAAAATCCAATTAGGTCACCGCTGGACCTTCGTTACCATAGCAACGGCCAAAATATCAAAATGACACGTTTTGGCCTATTTCAGCACTTTTAAAAGGCTAAAATATTTCAAACTTTTAAGATTCACCATATGTAGGGAAAGTAGAGGTAGAACTTGACAGTCACACCACATGATTAACAACACATACGCTTTCTAGAAATGCAGTTCTTAAACAACCATCATGGCCTACTTGGGTTATACCATTGTTTGAAATAGGGGTGTTTTTTGTAAATATTAATTTCCTGAAATATAGCAATGTTCAATGAGCTGTAAACCCCAAAGTGGTGCTTTTAAAAAAAATTATATTATCAATGTGGCTAGACTAGGTAGTACTTTACCTAAATAACCCAACAAAAGTTTCGGTAATTTTGACAGAGGCAAACAGTGTTGCCAGAAAGTTTGACATTTTCCCATAAAATAATGGTGTTTTATTGGGGTGAAATGAGCCCCTACGAATGTTTTAACAAGAAACCAAGCATCACAAAGTACCTTTAAACATTTATTATCAAGCAATGACCTATTCTTAAGACTGTTCTGCAGCATATATTTTGTAGTAATATCCAAAATGGCCTCCAGAAGCCATCTTGGAATTCAGAAAATCACATAACTTCTGGACATATTAACCCGGAGACAAGATTGTCAAGAGCACGTGGCGTTTAACAATTTAGCTTAATTAGCCTAGTACTATCCAGATATACAATAAATTATTACCAATCAAGTGATTCACAATATCTCAAAAAGGTGTAATATAATATAAATCAATTTATTCTGTGCAGTTTTCTTGTCGTTATCACACATAACATAATATTCCACATTTACAATATGGTAGAAAAGAGAAAATAATATTACAAAGTTTCTGCTGATTTTCCTTAAATCTCGATGTGCCTGGATTGTTATACAAAAGGTTGGTACATACCAGAGAGGTTGTCAAACAATTGTGTTACATCTACATGTGGATGATTTCTTACTTTCCACAATATTTTATAAGAGTCAAAGCAATTGTGTTTTTAATACAAAGGGTAAATGTTAATACTGTCTATACAAGCGACTCTTTTATTTTTGTATCCCTGGCTTCATCAGCGTCTCTCGTCATGGTTCGTCCGACATCGAGTGTGGCGAATTATGGCACTCGTCTTCTCGGTCCTTGTATCCGCTCTCTCGTCAAAACCCAAAGAAAAAGGTGACACTGCATTGAATAGAAATGAGTGACCCAAAACATTATAGAATTTTGAATCTTAATATCATGACTATTGAAATTTCTTCATAAAGTGTCAGATTCTAAATAAATCCCCTTTTTGTATTTTGCATGTTTTTCTTACAATAACAACTTGAGGGAAGCAGGTTTTTCTTCACCCAACATTTGTGTACAAAATTACATTACTTT
Organism: Ophiura sarsii; assembly: GCA_035610835.1. Lineage (NCBI taxonomy): Eukaryota > Metazoa > Echinodermata > Ophiuroidea > Amphilepidida > Ophiuridae > Ophiura > Ophiura sarsii. The sequence continues at coordinate 4,778,918 of CM069457.1, forward strand.
TGATAGTGGAACAAACATGAACCTTAATACAAAATTAACCAACATTTACATAGACACTGTCTTGTTTGAAAATGATACCTTTTCAATGTTTCAAATCTTTAAAATACTCAAATTCATAGTGTTGATGAATCAATTTAAACTGATGGAAGTTTTGATCTTCAAAACTTTATCAAACTTTTATGGTACACATCAAAGCAAAACATTTTTGATTATGAAATTAGTCTGTATGCAACTGGTATTTTTCAATTAGAAAACCTAAGTGAAATGTTCATACATTTGTGTAAATGAGGCTTATCTCCAACTATACATTTTCTCTCAATGAAAATTCCAAAAGTAATTCCAAATAGATACACTTTTGTTGTTGTGAAAATACCATCCAAATGTTCTTGTGAACTTGTCCAAAATTTGCACAAAATGGTAGTTTAAAAATACACATTTAAAACACAAATTATTCTTGTACTTACAATAGTTACTTCTCTTGCCAACTAACCAACATCGTCATTACAGCTGCAGTGTCGTGGATCAAAGCGGTTCACGCCTGCAATTTGCTGCCCTCGTCAACATCTTGGTAAGCTTTTAAACTTCCACAGACATGCCGTTTCCTGGATCAGTATAACTTCACACACAATATGTCTAGCCAAATTGTTCTTATTCTATTGAATAAATATTCTGGCACCCGGCTTATATGGGCTTCTATATCTCAAGAATTCAACCCACGCCTTGCGAAACTTGTGAAGAAATAAAGGTCGAAACCCCTTTGGTTGTGCAGAGGAAAAATAATATGACTTCTTATCCGCTTGAGTGCTGGGTCCAAAGTGACTAAAAAACCACATGGACTGATGGAAAAAAACCAGCCTGCTGGAATTTTAATTTATGCATATATTCATAAAATGGACCCAGGTGCAATTTCTCAATAGACTTTCTAGGATGTTTCTAAACATTGGAATGTTACAAAGACAGGTGTTCTCCAGCTGGTGGCCTAGATTATTGAACCCTGGATGTTTAGCCCAGCTGAATTACACTATACAATGGAACAAAAAAGTGGGTTCCCACTTTACCATACTGCATAATAAGAAATAATGCTCCCATTTTACATCCTAATGTGACAAAGATTGAGGTATCTTTTTTGACTAACTTTATGACTAGGAATCTAATACGGTGGTTATTTTATGATTTGGAGGCTGTATTCAGCATGAAATGCAAAACGAATTGATAACATCACATAATTTTTGAACACCTTAACCAGGACACGTTATTTAGGTGTCTGTTTTGACTAACGTTATGCCTTAGAATCCTGTATACAGTAGTTATTTTTTTCATTCTGAAGTTGTTTCCAGCATGAAATATAACCTAGAAACATAATGTAGATGTTGCTCTTATCTTATTTAAATGAAATTATTCTCAAACCTACTAGTATTTAATGACATGTATGGGTTAATTGTACTCATGTTATGATGTTCTTAAATATGATAAAGGGGCATTTCTTCAATAATTCCACAATGCTGAATCCATTCCAGAGGCAAGTTTGTCAATCATCTTCAGTACAAAAAGCATGGGTGAATTTCAGTTACAAATCCTGTACTGTTGCTGACATCATGAACAATTGTTGCAAATGTTATAAGGACAAATAAGAAAAGTATGATAAAACACGGTAGCTGCTTTAATTCACAAATTTTACTTTACACATTTTAGTTTTTAACGATAAAAAGCTTTAGAAGAATGCAATACAATGCATAACTCTAGTTTCGTTTTTTTGGTCTTTAACCTTTAGATATTTTGGTGTGGATCAAGGGGAGGGGGAAACATTGGGGGATTTTGAACAAACAAACCACCGCGGTCCGACCCTGATTCGATCCGCGGACCTTTTGCACGCCCCACGCGCGCTCCTAACTGAGCTAACACACAAGAGCTTGCCCGGGTAGAAATTTGGTGCCCACATAATTAGCTCGATCGATGACGTCAACCAAAATCAATGTGAAAGCATGCGCTTGGGGAGAGGATTTTGCGTAATAATTCGTAGTATTTAGGACTGTTAGGGTTAAGAATATAGTGTTTCAACCATACAGAACATTGGTGTATGTGCAAAATTAAACCAACATTGCATAACAAATGTGGTGATCTTCTACTGGTTCAAGTAGTGATCCTCATTAATGATCCCAGAGTACATTCCCTCGCTGAATTGACTTGTGATACTGAATAAGGATCGCATTCTGTCAGTGTTGGTATTTTGAAAGCCAAACTATACTGACCAATTACAGTTTGCATCCACCCATCTTCTTTATAAGAAAGTGTGTGGTAGAATACTTAAAATAGCTACTATGTTTTAATAATAGTATAATAACAAGCATTTAAAAAGCGCTCTACAAAGAACACAGCGCTTCACAATATCAAACAGCATTATATACAAGAAAAATACAAAGAAAATAATATACACAAGTCATGCAAAGTTAAAAAATCAGTACTTGGGGGAAAAAATGCGTTTTTAACCGGCGTTTGAAGATACAGACGGACGGCGCCTCTCTGATGCTGACCGGGAGCTGATTCAAAAGTCGGGGCCACATAATTATACGACGTGTGAACGCAGTCACGAGTATATTGGATTCGTTAGCCTAAATCTCCGCATAGAAAGCAGCAAGTGTTATGTAGTGATTTGTCTGTTACAACCTTCTATTTTTTCAGTCCCGACTCCTTTTTCGAAAAAGTAAGGCAATTGGAGAACCACAAAATTTATATGTGCTGTGTTAGATTGATACCCAGTGCTGCGGGTATCATGCGGTCAAAAATATGTTGAAGAACTTGCGTTTTAGCGTGTTTTGCTGGCTTGCAATGCATTGTGGGGTCATTTCTGAGCCTGCTCTGGGTCGAATTCTGTTCCAGCCAATCATAACCACTCTTTCAGCAGATTTGAGAGTTATATTCTGGTGAGCATGGAAACACATTTATAGTTGAATGTATAGTTGGTTAAGGTAATATGAAGTTTATGATGTTAACCTTTTTATTTTTGGACGAAAAGTAACGAAATGATTGATCAAACTATTCAATGAAATAAGAGGCATAAAACAGCATTATATTTACGAAAATAAGTAATGCATCAGTAATCAGTCATCAAGTACAAGCTAGATAACTCCATTGCGTTTAAATACTCTTGACCGTAAAACCGATACTAACCAACTGAGACTCAACTATTTGTGCCTTATTGATCTGTCATCATGCAATTAAAAATGGCATTATATACATCAGGCATGTGTTCAGACGAGTTAAATATGTTGGTCTAGGGTCACTCAAGGTTCTTGATATCCCATGAGTACTGATGTTGAGCAAAGGCTAAATGTATCAAACGGTCCACAGATGAACGGTCAATCCGATAGTACCAAGTGTATGGGCGGCCAAAGGGGTCAAAATGGTATAAAGGTATGAGAATCAGAAAGGTGTCGATGAGAGAAAGGTGTATAGAAAATAGAGAAAGGTATAGGATACAAAGATTGAACAGTCTAAAATCTATAAAAAGGTACAATTATATAAAAAACAAGAGAAAGGGGTCAATGGAATAAAGTAAGGTGTGTAATTTACAGAAGGGGATCTAAAGTGAAGAGAGATGTATAATATAGAGAAAGGGGTCTAGAATGGAGAAATGTGTATAATTTAGAGAAAGGGGTCAAAGGTCATGTAGGGAGCATTTGAGGTAAATGAGTGCATTTTTAAAGAACGGTGTCTAGATTGGAGAAAGGTGTGTAATTTATAAAGAAAAGGGTCTAGAATGGAGAAAGTACACGTATAATATAAAGAAAGGTGTCTAGAATGAAGAAAGGTGTATAATTTATTCATATGAGAGCACTAAACAAGCCGAACGAAACTATCCAACTTATCTCGCACGTCGTATACGGTTCCGATAGGATCCTAATGTGTCATTTAACAAACGCAAACCACAGATTGCGTAAGCCGAGAACCACGCCATCTAGTATTGATAATAATAAACAGGCATTTAAAAGACGCATTTTAAACCGCAAGGAAACTCAATGCGCCGCACAAAGATAAAATCAATGAATTAAAAATTAAAATTAAAAATTAAGAAAACGCACAACCTGAGTAAAAGGCAAAACACAATTGTTTCGGAAAAGGCAAATATAGATACAGATTCGCCAAATTACGATCTAGTGAAAAGACATGAAATTATCACCAGCTTGATGTTTAGATAGAGGCACAAAAAAGTCTGGTAGCATCAAAAAGAGGAGCGAAGTCGGGGGCTACTATCTTCATTTAACACACATAATTTTTCTTTCTGTTTTGCCTTGCTACATTTTAAACTTGACAAGACAATTCAATTGTGCTAGCAACAGCTGACTTCCGTAACTTGAATCCACCCATGGATTTTTTTTATACTAAACATGATCTCAAAATGATTGACACCCGTTTGCCTCTGTAATGGATTTCCCATAGTCCATTATCATGATTATAATACCCTTTTCATCATCACTAAGGTCGTTTGGCTCAAAATATATGCACCATAAATGTTCTAAAATGGTTGTTGGTGGCTTTCTTTGATATCCATGGTGAGAATAATTAACTCTTACAGGGAATCCTAGAAAGATTTCATGAACATTAAATTATTCAAGAGCAACATCTATTGTGTTTCTAGTTTGAATGGTTGAGCCGATATGGTTTCACACCATCAAAGAAGTACCCTATTGCTTTGTGTGGTTTAGAGGTCAAGTTCGTATTAATTTGTCGCACCTTTAGATCTAGCTGGTTCATTCAAATCATTGTTTTTATTGAAGATCAAGATGGTTTTTTGCTTAAAAACAATCCTTTGGTGGGGGTTAACCGGCATTTCCCCCGCTACGAGCCAATGATATCTATCTTAGGTACGACAGGCTGCCTATATCCTAAGATCCGGGATTTTTGCTCTAAATAATGTGGAAACAGTGAAATCATGAAAAATAATAGCATTCATGAAAAAGCTAGAGATTTCGGGCCTTATATGGGAGAAATAACCTACAAATGCCAAATTATGAAACATTTACAGCATTTTTTACCTTTTCTATTATGTTAAATTTATACTTATTGTGGGGTATTTCTTGATTTCAAACACTGCCGGGTATTGCCAGAACGCAAAATATTATTTGGTGGTGTGCACTCATATGAATATTTGGAATATACAAGTGTTAGTCTTCTCGGAATTAATGTTGAAGGCATACCATAATAATACAATAATCACTGTTTTGGATTCCAGGGCATAAAGTTAATCAAAAAAGACACAGAAATTATAGAATTTCATCAATTCCAAGATGGCTGCCAGCAGCCATCTTGGATTTCATGCTGAAAAAAGGTTCCAAATTATAAACTATGCACCGTATTAGATTCATAGGCATAAAGTTAATTAACATAATACATATCATTCTATCAATCATGTCTTCAGGTCTAGAAGACATACGATTTTAAACATTTTAAAATGGCCTCTGGCGGCCATTTTGGATATTGCTGTATCCCAGCTGTCTGCAGTTGCCTACACTTTTGCGGGGGAATAGGAGCTTATTTTGTTTCTAAATACCCTATAGTATCAAAACCCACCCTTAACGTACCTTTGCTCTTGTGTTCCCTGGATCACTGAATATGACCCTACTAATGGTAATGAGCAACAGCTTCATTGAGGGCGTTTAATCTGGCAACGCTGTTGTTTAAATACTATCAAATCATGTCCAATTTAATGCTGAGTTGATACAAATATAATTTGAATGCATATCAATCCTTATCAGAATTTTCTGTGAAAGTAAATCCTCAAAATCCCTATTTTTCATAATGAATTAAATGTCAATAAACCGAAAAAGTGCAAAGTTCCTGGCAACACTGCTCTCCGGTACAACAATTACCGAAACTTTTTTTCTTGAAACATGTAGACCAACATGGTCTACATGGTCTATTAACCCTGAATAGGCTAATTAAAAAAAAAACACTTTAGGGGTTATGTCATTTTTACGACCTTCACTTTCATAATTAAAATTAATCAAAACACCCCTATTCTACAGAATGGCTTAACCCAAATTCAAAAAAATAAAAGTTAATGTTGACATCATTTTTGGAAAGGACAAGGATGGCTACTTCACTGTATAAAAGAAGGGGACTGAAATGCATGTTCTTCATACAGAAATATGACCAAATACTTACGCTTTTTTAAAGTTGTGAAATGGGTAAAAATAGTGAAAATTGGGTAATTTCATATATTGGCCGTTGCCATGGCAACCAAAGGTATATTGGTAATTTGTTCACCAAATATATACATGTTGACCAAAGGTCTAAACTTGTGCAAAGTATAAAGGAAATTGATATTTTAAAGTCTGCCACCACTTCTTTGATTTTTACACATAAGAGATGGGACCAGGTCTAAAGTTTGACATGGGTCCTTTTTCATGAAGACAGACTTATGGATTATTTAACAGCCCCCTTAAGAAGAGTTGACAACTTATGAAGAATCACTCTTCTTATGAATCTTACCATTTATGATGACCCTGGCCTTCTTTGCTTTGTGATTACGGAACTAAAAGCTATACTTACTAATTTCACAGTTGGTGCCGGAAAATCCGGGAATACAGCTGCATATATAGAGGTTGGTTCCGTCTTGGCACTGTCCGCCATTTTGACAAGGGGTACTTTGACATTCATCAATGTCTAAAAAATCAGAACAAAATGCAAGTTAAGTTCCACTGTGCTATCATAATATAGAATATGTGCTCAAATTCTTCAACTAGACAAATCAATACTAGGTGTAGTTTGATCCTAATAGTCTCAGGACTAAATTGTGTATGTTGACCGCAAAAACTGGTGTAATATATACCGGTCTTGAGGAGTGAATATACAAATTTCCCAAAAATGCATTTTTTGCACCACTGATTTGCCTAGTGAATAACTGAGATCTACCATCGCCTGCAAATCTGAAAAACTGGAGCAATCATTCTTTGGGGCTGTGCCCACTTTGTGGATACAACAACTGCATCATGATCCATATTTTTAACTGTTGCCAGTATTCACTGAGATCAGGCAGGTACAACTGGAGACATGATATGGTACTGCGTCAGATTATTCACAACATCGCTCCTGCAATCTACCGGGCGAGAGCATTTACTGACAAGGAACCAGACAAATGTCAAAAGTCAGGGATTGCCTTTAAAACTGAAGAAGGTACTGCCTATAAGAATGTAAATTAGACAAGCAACCATAAGCACGACAAAATCCAATTCTGTGAGGACTAGGAAGTGGCATGGGATGAGGATAAGAATCCTACAATATTCCCACCAGTCATTGTCATGACGGCAAAACGCCCAGACATCACCATATACTCCAAAGAGGAAAAAAGTGTGTGGTTATTGAATTGACTGTACCCGCAGAGGAAAATCTTGCACAAGCTAACCATACAGGACACACATGTATCACTTAAAGATTTCAGCTTATAATGCAAATAATGAAGGAGATAAAGAATAGATGTAGAAAAAATGCCAGTTTGTTAAAATGAATGCTTGTTGTGAATGCTTTCGAGTAGATCCTACGTTTAAACTTATTAGTAATTATATTAGTAAATTATGTTATTGATTAAGCAGTGAGCAGTTGGTGAAAATGTCGGACTTAAATTAAAATGATAAAATAGCGGTAAATCTGGATGACACAACACCGTGGGAAACTAGCCATTCCATCAGCAGAGTGTAATGCCATTTCTAAAGAAAATAAAAAATAGTATAATCTATCTCTCTATCCTTCTTTTTAACATGTTCTGACATCCAATGTTCCAGTCTCATTCCTGCAGCCTGTCTTGGGTGGAATAACATTGCATGTTAAAGTTTATACATCCACAGTTTCTACACTAAAAAGGATTAGTTGTGAACCTCGCGAGTGTCACAAAGTTTCATGTGTGTAACACTTGGGTTTTTCATATGTTCAACATAGCTAAATATGTATCAAAAAGATCAAACAGGGTACATTAAAGGGAGGTTTATTGGACAAAACATATCACTAATTGATGACATTATCAATTACTACACAGAGAATGATAAGGATGGTGCATTACCCTTTGTGGAATTTAAAAAAGCTTTTGACTCGCTGGAATTTTTTTAATTTTTTTAATATCATGTCTAAACAAAATGGGTTTTGGCCCACAATTCATATCATGGGTAAACACTTTGCGTAGGAATATAAATAGCTGTATTTATGTAAATGGTTGGGTATCTAAATCATTCAGTCTTGGTAGAGGAATTCGAAAAGGCTGTCCACTCTCTGCACTGCTTTTTTATTATAGCGGCTGAATTCATGTCTACCAATATAAGAAATGCTGATCAAATAAATGGTGTAAAATTCGATAATGACAAAGATCTAGAAGTTAAAAAAACACAATTAGCCGATGATACTACAATATTTGTAAATTATGTTCATTCTGTTACGACTTTTATAGATACAGTAAAAAAATGCAGTAATGCCTCGGGTGTAACAATTAATCTAAGCAAAAGCGATGGCATGTGGTTAGGTAAAACAAGACCTGTTAATTTAAATTTAAAAAACCAATCCGGTGAAATGTCTAGGAGTTTATTTCAGCAAAGACAAACAAGTCGCAGAAGACCTTAACTGGAAACCCAAAATAAACAAAATAGATACAATTTTAAATGGTTGGAAAGCAAGAAAACTTATATACTACGGGAAAGTAGCTATAATAAAAACCTTGGGAATATCACGCATTTTGTATAATGCAACTTCTTTAAATGTTCCAAAATATGTCATAAAAGCAATAAATACTAAACTATTCAGGTACCTTTGGGGTTCTAACTGTGATAAGGTCAAAAGAGATACAATCACTGGATATGTGGATATGGTGGCTTAAATATGTAGAATATCACATAATAGCTCTAAAAATCAAATAGATTTCAAGATTACTTGACCAGAATGAAGATACCACGTGGAAACGATTTGTGAAACAATGGTTTGATCCACTTAGGGGTTTATCTTTTCTACTTAATCTACTCTACTTAACATAATGTGAAGATGTATATGATATAACTAAAGGTAAATTACCATCTTTTTATCAAGAACTATTAGAATCATGGTTTTATTTGCAAAATAAACGTAATAAGAATACTTCAACAATGCTACGTTATGTGGTAATGAGGGGCGTAACAGAGGTTGGTTGTCAGGGGGGGGGGCACAGCCAAAAAAAATCCTGGTTAGAATAATTCCGTCCCGGAATTTTTCGTAAAAGGTTGCCCCAATTTTTTTCCCCCAGCCAGTCACCTCGTGAATTTCACGTAAGTGAGGGGGGGAGGGGGGGGGGGGGGGGGGGGCGGGGGGGGGGGGGGGGGGAGAAATCAAAAAAGAAAATCAAAAAGACAATATTGATAACATAAGTTAAAAGTTTAACGGGTTCGCCGTCGGACGACAGACTCGTCAAACGATCTTTACAGATCAGTGACCGCACTACTGTGCTTTATACTTTTGTACTCTGTAGTAGACAAGGGGCAGTCTCTACGTTATTTCCATTGGTCAAGGGGCAGTCCTTTGGAGGTTCTATTAAAACCAAATTTATATATAGTATGCCAGTGGCAACCTACGTGTTCAGTGGAATCGGCAATCCAACTGAACGGCTCTTTTCAGAGCCACCAATTCTTTCACAAGTAGGAAAGGGCACCTACTCTCAAATCATCGGGCAAGGGGCAGCCCAAATGATGATAACAAGAGAAGTGGCAATCTCTATGTTTTGTTTATTATTATAATAATTTGGTCCTGAATAACTTATATTATGAATACCCGTCGTAAAAGCCTATCTCACAATATTGATAACATTAAATTTCAGAGACATAGCAACTAGAACATCAAGGGTAGGTTTCTGCAGCAGTGTATTCACTACCCACAAAAGATTATGATGTTACCATTGCTCTGTTTAAAACCAGACTTACTGATTTCGCAGTTTACTCCAATATATCCTGGGACACACTGGCAGCTATATGTGTTGAAACCATCATTACATGTTCCTCCATTAAGACACGGACTGCTAGGACATTCATTGACATCTGAAATAAGACACATTCAAAGATTTACATCAATTTTGGACTTCTTCAAGGTCTGTTCATCCCATTGTTGTGCATTCGTCAAAGTCTGCGGATAATGTTGGCATTATTTCAACTAATGCAACATTATCTGATCGTCATCAGATGCATGTGACGGTTCGAACAGGCTTTTATTCTTTATTCCGGGGAAAATAAATGTTTCATTAATACTAGAAAAATGTCTATAAAGCCACTTATCACCCTCCATCTTTTGAACTTTAAATGGTAATATCCCAAGGAAATATTACTGAATATTTAAACCGGCTGTAAAACTTAAACTTAGTGACATGTAAATTGCTGTTTGCATGATTCTATATAGAACTATTAGCTAGTAGAACAGAATGAATAGGACTATTACATTACATAAGGTAGCCAGTTCGACTCTCTCTCTTTCGATAAGTCCGCGTTAATGCCGGTCCAAGCAGAGAGCAAACGGTATCCAAATATTGATTTACATGAAACTTGGTACACATTCAAAAAGGAATTTTAAATCAGACTACAATAATCCCAACTCACTCTGTTCACAGTTAACTCCAATAAAGGCAGGTGGACATTGGCATGTGTATCGATTAATACCATCAGTACAAACTCCACCATTTGTTGGTCAGGCCTCATTAAAAAAAGAATTCCCTATGTGAACGACATTGTTGTCATAACAATAACATTGATTGCGGCTTGACATTTTTGTTTCATCGGTCTCATAGGTAACTCAAAAGGTGATAAAAACAACGAAATTCAACAATTAATGGACATTTTTCAGCCAACTACTGACATTTTAATAACTGTAAGTCTATTAATAAGTTTATGGGCCAGTAACTAGTAAAGATGAATGGTCGAATCTTGGACAAAAAATGAATTATCAACTGGACTCATCCAGGTTAAGAGTAAATGATTTTGATATCCATGCTGATCAAATTACGGGAGAAATATAATGTTTTGAATCGACTACGAAAACTTATCTCATTCATTTAATGGCTTCATTGTTCACTGCAATAAAAACATAATACATTTGTCCTTACACTAAATATCCGCGCGGCTATTAGTTTTCCCATATACAAAACAGATTTTTCAGAGACCTTTCCCAACTTCCAATGGCTATCTTAAGAATTACAGAACCACTACTAGGTATGGTTGTACCTATTTAAATTCATTTCTCATTGTGAGTCCCAATATGTGGACGAAATTCAATAATGTTGATATTTTCAAACATTTTGTAAAACTTTAGAAAGCGTTGAACTACACTAGGTTAAGAATATGATTAAATTAGTGTATACTGTATCAAGAATATATATATCGTTGCAGAGCGCTAAAGCTTAGTATAGCCTATTGATAATGCTACTAATGCAAGTCTAATTTTAATCTGGTAAACCTGAAAATGATTGGCATTGGCATGCGGTGTACAGAGTCATTTCCTTCTGTATTTTGTACTTACTCATTTCACAGTTGACTCCATTATAACCGGGCTGACATAAGCAAGAGTAGCGGTCAACTCCATCCTGACAAGTTCCACCGTTGCGACAAGGACTGCTTGAGCATTCGTTGATATCTGTGCATGATAGCCAATATAAATGACACTGATCAATTTATAATTTATATATAACACACTACCGGCAAATAAAATCCAAACGCTAACATTTTTTTTCTTTCGCTACAATTTTTTTTTATATGGATTCGAAATGGTGATTTCAAATGAAAAACAGGTTTACAGATTATCCATCATAATATCATGCCATATCAAAACAAATGTATCTTGATGAAATAATGACATAATAGCTATACGAATCCTATCCACCATTACATTGCAAGATCTGGTGAAATCTTCTCATGCAATTCATTTCGAAATCTAAAAACGAGATTACTCAATTTTAAATATGAGATACCCAAGAAAAAGCCCTTACATAGTGTCATTATTTTTGGATAATTGGCCTTCGTATTTTTATACCCATGTATGAGGAGTAGCTTCTTCGCAAGATTCTGTTTTACTTACTCAGTTCACAGTTAACTCCAGTAAAGGCAGGTGGACATTGACATGTGTATTGATTAATACCATCCAGACATAAAACACCATTTTGACAAGGTCCGCTGGCACATTCGTTGAAATCTAAAAGGGATAAAATAATAATGGCAATGATAACATTAATAATGGACGTCATAAGATGTATTATTGTTGGTTCTAAATAAGATATGAATGTGATATTGATTAATACCATCAATACAAACTCCACCATTTTGACAAGGTCGGCTGACACATTCGTTGAAATCTAAAGGGATAAAATAATAATGGCAATGATAACATTAATAATGGACGTCATAAGATGTATTATTGTTGGTTCTAAATAAGATATGAATGTGATATTGATTAATAACATCCTGACAAAAACCACCATTTTGACAAGGTCCGCTGGCACATTCGTTGATATCTAAAGGGATAAAATAATAATGGCAATGATAACATTAATAATGGACGAAAAAAGAAAACAAAAACAGTAGCCTATAATATATAAATACCCAATATTCATTTAACATTGTAAAAGGAGTATTCTGAATCAAATTTGTCCTCGTTTCTGCACATAATAAGAGCATTATTTAGAAAGTGTCATAGTTTTTGCGCAAAAAGGGGTACTATTTAGAAAGTGTCCTTGAAATGATCAAATAAGTGGGTTTTTTTATTTATTATTATACAATTATATTATTATACAAGGCATTTATATAGCGCTCTTACACAATGAGGTACCACAGCGCTTTACAGAATAAAATACATATAAAATTAAATACATACACGGTAAAAGGTAAAAATACATACTTGGTAAAAGGAAAAGTACATACTTGGTAAAAGGTAAAAATACATATACAATAGAATTTTCTAAAATACAAACACATTTTTTTAAAACAAGTTGATGAGAAGAGACAACCAATTAACAGATTACAAATTACGCAAGAAAAGATGTGTTTTTAATAGTTTTCTGAACTGGGTAACAGAAGAAGCATGACGGATATTATGTGGGAGCTTGTTCCAGAGCATAGGAGCGGCGGCAGAGAAACCTTTACTTGCGGAAACAAGGCGTGTTTTAGGTCTACTAAGAAGTCTAGTGTCAGTGCTTTTTATATTTGTGGGGTTTGTATTTGTGTTATGATAAGTAGTCGACCCGTTTTGATTTAGATCTGATTAAAGTATAGAGAGCAAATATTTTTTAAATACAACACGAAGCAGATTCATTTTGTGATTTTTGACATATGCTTTATGTCCTGTTTGTCATTTTTGACACACCATAACTCCAAAAATAATAGCAATTGAATGCTAAAATAGTCAGAAAATATGTATTATAGCGAAGTCAATGTCTGCATATAAAGGTCGGTGTTTTGATTTCAGATCCAAATCTGCATGAAAGGCCATCCGTAAAATATTCATATTTAAAAGTTTGAGTTCCATTTCTTCAATGGTTCTTATTTTAGAAGCACAAGGAGACATGAAATGTGCCTATTGAGTAGTACACACACTAGCCAGGTGGTTAACCATCTTTAGCGGTACTCACTGCATTTTGGCCTATAACGTATAAATGAGAAAAATATGGTTTTCTGTTGATAGCAAAATATGTTGATCTTAAAAAAAAATCTAAAGTGATCGGGACATCAGTGGCGTAGCTAGGAAAAGACAATATTGATAACATTAAATATCAGAGACATAGCAACTAGAACATCAAGGGTAGGTTTCTGCAGCAGTGTATTCACTACCCACAAAAGATTATGATGTTACCATTGCTCTGTTTAAAACCATACTTACCGATTTCGCAGTTTACTCCAATATATCCTGGGACACACTGACAGCTATATGTGTTGAAACCATCATTACATGTTCCTCCATTAAGACACGGTCTGCTAGGACATTCATTGACATCTGAAATAAGACACATTCAAAGATTTACATCAATTTTGGACTTCTTCAAGGTCTGTTCATCCCATTGTTGTGCATTCGTCAAAGTCTGCGGATAATGTTGGCATTGTTTCAACTAATGCAACATTATCTGATCGTCATCAGATGCATGTGACGGTTCGAACAGGCTTTTATTCTTTATTCCGGGGAAAATAAATGTTTCATTAATACTAGAAAAATGTCTATAAAGCCACTTATCACCCTCCCCATTTTGAACTTTAAATGGTAATATCCCAAGGAAATATTACTGAATATTTAAACCGGCTGTAAAACTTAAACTTAGTGACCTGTAATTTGCTGTTTGCATGATTCTATATAGAACTATTAGCTAGTAGAACAGAATGAATAGGACTATTACATTACATAAGGTAGCCAGTTCGACTCTCTGTTGCGATAAGTCCGCGTTAATGCCGGTCCAAGCAGAGAGCAAACGGTATCCAAATATTGATTTCATGAAACTTGGTACACATTCAAAAAGGAATTTTAAATTAGACTACAATAATCCCAACTCACTCTGTTCACAGTTAACTCCAATAAAGGCAGGTGGACATTGGCATGTGTATCGATTAATACCATCAATACAAACTCCACCATTTTGACAAGGTCGGCTGGCACATTCGTTGAAATCTGAAAAGCAATTGAAAAACATGACATTTATACCATTACACAAAAGTCTATGTTCACAATTCCTAAGCAAAACTATACATCAAAAGAAGTTAAAATATTGATGGAAAGCTATAATCAATCCATCAGTTAATGTCTATATATTTGTTAGCAGCATGTACAATTATACTGGATTCCATTGTAATAATACGCAAGTAAAAGAGACCTTTTTATATCTCCTAATCAAAGCAAATGTGGGGTAGTTGCGATGTACTGTTCTGATTGCACTAAAAAACGTATGTGGGTAATTTAGGCACTCTGGTTAAAGAAAGAAGATACTAAATTTTAATCTAATACCGCTCTCTCACAACTTTTGCTGAATACACAAAGGGTTGCTGGCATTCTATCTGTCATTCTATAATATCCAAGTCATCATCAGGGGAAGAAGATGCACAAAGTAATCAAAATCAAAACATAGTTTAGCCATCGGTCAACAAAGAAGGCAGATATGACCTGCCAGCCATCTATGATGATTTGATGTCATGTGATCACATTATTGAAAGGTCTGATATAACTTGGCTGATCAAGATGTTGTGAATTGATAACCTGTGCTCAAGAACTATGATTAAAAAAAGTATCTAGTACTTGGTCATCTATGCTGTCTGGTTTTTATTTATCCAATATTTCTGTTAAATTTCAACTTACTTATTTCACAATTAGTTCCTACCCATCCTGGTACACATTGACATGTATAACGATTGGTACCATCTAAACACTGACCACCGTTCTTACAAGGAGTAGATGCACACTCGTTGATATCTGATAATTAATAATAAGCATAATAATTATATTGCAATCATCCTTATTTAATAATCATAAATGTAAAGAATAGTAGAGAAGTATTTACAAATCTTAGAATTAATATTTCCCATTTAAGTAATAGATATATAGCTGCATAATGAAATGACCAATGATAAGCTCTAGGAGCATAGGAGGTAGGTCAAAAACTTGAAAATTGAAAAAAAGAATTCCAAACTGTTTTGAGGAGTTAATATGGAGATGATGTTCCTTAATATCACCAGTTTGACTTCTAGGTTGAACACTATGGATTGGTGGCATAAGATGCATCTAAGCATACAAGCATGATGTGTCTCAATGACCACAAATATTGATATCATTGCTGTTCTGTCAACACCTGTCAATCCGGCCCCTCGGCATGTATAAAGTCATACCTCCTAGGTATAAACTTTGAAAAGTCTGCTCTAAACATCTTCAGAGGCCAATCAATCAAACCCTTGTAAGTGCTCTTGCCCTGAATATGTGTAAAGCACCACTTCCTATGCATAACCATTGGGTAGTTTTACTGTGTACATGATGATAGGCCACAAGGTCCTATCTCCAACAGCTGCCAGGTGTTACATTCAAGGCAGCCTCTATGGTGAGAATTGATATGAACTAAATATAACTCAGAGCAGCTAGTGCAGATATGTTCCTTTTATACTATCTTCTTGTGACGTGTAAACAGTAATATATGTAACAGCTGCCATGACGAGTTACACACTTCTGGTACCGTTTACCAGACTTTGGGTACGCATGATCATTCACAAAAATCGCGGAAAAGGGAAGGTTTTCATAACATGTCCGCGGACAATTATGTCCGCAATTTCACAAAATTAGGGTTGTTTTTAAAGTTATGTCCGCGAAAAACAAAACAAAAACAGTAGCCTATAATATATGAAGACCCAATGTTCGCGCCTCTGTTCATACAAGTACAGTTTTAAAAAAGGGAGTATTCTGAACCAAATGTGTCCTTGTTTCTGCACATAACAAGAGGATTATTTAGAAAGTGTCGTAGTTTTTTGCGTAAAAAGGGGTACTATTTAGAAAGTGTTCTTGAAATGGTCAAATAAGGTTTTTTTTAAATATTTGTGGGGTTTATATTTGTGTTATATGATAAGTAATCGACCCCGTTTTGATTTAGATCTGATTAAAGTGTAGAGAGCGAATATTTTTAAAATACAACACAAAACTGACACATTTTGTGATTTGTGACATATGCTTTATGTCCTGTTTACCATTTTTGACAAACCATAACTCCAAAAATAATAGCAATTGAATGCTAAAATAGTCAACTTACTTATTTCACAATTAGTTCCTGCCCATCCTGGTGCACATTGACATGTATAACGATTGGTACCATCCAAACACTGACCCCCGTTCTGACAAGGAGTAGATGCACACTCGTTGATATCTGGTAATCAATAATTACCATAATAATTATATTGCAATCATCCTTATTTCATTATCATAAATGTAAAAATAGCGGAGGCTGATCGATTTGTCACGGACGGATATTTTTGCAAAACACTAGAGGTTTATTAAAACAAACTACTTGCACATACAAATGGTGTATGTATTATGTTGAAGAGTGTCATCAACTTCATTGAAATTTATAAAAATGTTGGTGGGTGTGGTTTGTTACTAAACATAGACACAGTTAAATATTTGCGTCACGGACGGACAAGATAGAAATAGGGTTCTCTAATTTTATGTAGTCTTTCGTAAATTTACTTATGACAGCGTATCACAGCCTATGCGAGCGTATGACCAACGTATGCTTAACGTATACGTCGCGTATGTCTGCCGTGTTCGACGTATCCTCAGCGTATCCTCGTTGGTGTACGCTGATATAAGTTAGGGGTAAGTTTGGGATACGTCGTTTACGTTAAGAGCACGCTGTGATACGCTGTGAAAATTTGGAACACTTCGAGCCCGCGAAAATTTATTGAGCATGTTCAAATTTCTTCGGCGTACTCAACGTGTGTTTATGATCCGTTAATCATACATTGACATACGCTGACATACATTAGAGGTACGTTACTCGTAAGCCGGGCTCGTAAGTTGGTATACGTTGATGTACATCGGCTGAAAATAGCTATCTAGCATCGATAAACAACAAAATGTTGCAATTCGTTGGGAAGTTAGACGTTCTTGGACTTGACAATATTCGAGCATACGTTTAGGCCATACGCCGTGGTGTGACAGGGCCTTTAGTAACTAAAGAATAACAATGTGAACACTGAGCAAAATATTGAGATACAATCAAAGGAAAGCTCTTCGTTATTTTAAAACATTCTCACCACTTCCAGTAGTGTCCACATTAAGATAATGACTGTTATGGTCATACAAATTCTAAAACAAATTATCATGTCACACTTCTGTTCCTTTGCAGTTTAATTTACATACATGCATGTACTGCCAATAATTCATTTTATTTATTTATAACAATAGGCTGAAGAGCCAGGACAAACCCAATAGTGACAAGCACTAAATTAAAGGGATGCCCGAACATCAAAAATAAATAAAAAGGGACAGACAAAAATCCCAAAAGGGGAACAAGACAAATGAAAGGGAAAAACAAGGATGTTAAGGTAGTACTCTTGACAACAACATCAGGGAGATAGTTCCACAAAGTTGGAGCAAAAGGATAGAAATACATTTTGGAGAGATAAAGTCTGCAGAAAGGGGGATAAAGGGCACAGCTGTTGAGGTTGCGAAGATTGGGTCTGGGATGGGGCTTTTACGGATTAGGAGACGAACAAAGGTGGTTGAAGATCTTGAAAAGATGGCAAAGAACAGCAGTATCACGACGCCTTGACAGGGGAGGGAGTTTAGAGTCCAGAAGAAGATCTTTGTGGGAAAGATTCCAGGATTGGAGGATAACTCTAGAAGCCGCTGCGTTGACTCAAGCCTGTTGGTCAAGGTAACGTTCAAAGGATGCCAAGTGATGCTGCCGTACTCAAGAATTGGACGAACCAAGGCCAAGTAAAGAATCCGACGGGTAGTAGGAGAAGAACTGTTGAAAGCCCTATGGATGTAGCCAATGGTTTTCCTCGTTTTCTTGCAGATGTAGTCAACATGCACATTCTAGGATAGATTGCTGGAAATATGAATGCCAAGAAATTTGACAGAGGACACCTCTCAATCGCCTGATTATTGATGTTTAGTTGCAGGTTGGGAAAGGGATCCTTTTTGGTAGAAACCACCATCAACTTCGTCTTGCTGGCATTGGCGGTGAGGTGGTTGCTGGTGAACCATTGATGGATGGTGTCAATGTCAGATTGAAAGCTATCAATGTCGATGTCATGGGTGAGAGGTTTGTAGAGAGTGGTGTCATCTGCGAAGAGAACCAAGGAACTGTCGGGGGAGAACTTAGAAAGGCAAAGGTTATTAATATAGATAAGAAAGCGAAGAGGCCCAAGGACAGAACCCTGAGGAACACCAGAAAGAACAGGAACCGGATCCGAGGAGACACCATGGACGGACACTGACTGGGTTCTGTCAGATAGGTAGGACCTAAACCAACTGAGAAGAGGACCAGTGATGCCAGCAGAGTGGATTTTAAGCAAAAGAGGACTGTGGGGGACTTTGTCGAAAGCCTTACTAAGATCGAATAAAGCAACAGCCACACTTTTACGTTTCTCAAGATGACCATACCAGTCATGCAGAGCGGTGAGGAGAGCATCAGATGTGGAAGACTTAGGAAGAAGTCCAAATTGTTGCTTAGTCAGAACATTGTTGAGATTTAGGTGGGCAAGGGTGTGTTTGTGAATAATCCTTTCCAGAAACTTGCAGACAATAGGTTGCAGAGATATGGGACGGTAATTGGAGACAGAGTGTCGATCACCGGACTTGTAAATTGGAATTACACGAGAAAGTTTCCATGCTTTGGGTATAGCACCTGTGGTAATCGAGAGATTAAATATCCTGCACAAAATAGGTGAAACAGAAACAGCAGTATAACATGTAAAAAGATAAATCCAACGGAACCAGGAACAAAACACACCAAGGATCAGAAAACTGATACAAGAGGATAACTCGAAAATGTAAAAATGCTAAAAGTAAAAGCAAGATATACCAACAGGGTGTGGGGAAACAGGTAATAACAAGGGAGAATAACGCGATAAAACAGATAAATAACAAAAACAATAACACACGGAAATGCACTGGGACAAGCAATAAAAATTGCTGTGCAATGAAACAACAAAGATACATGTATATGGTTAACAATAAAGACCGACGTTTCAAGTGGATATACCACCCTTCATCAGGGACAAAATATAAAAAACAAAAGTGTTAAGAACTATAAATAAGATAATGAACTAGACAAGTCCACCACTGTAATTATAGCACAATGTCCGTAATAGATGTTGACTACTAGACATCCAGGTTAACAGCAGTGTTCTTGAGCATCAGGGCAGTTTTGCCATCAACTCCGGCAGCTGAGTTTTATTCAGCTTGCGGATGAGCTTCAGGATTTCACCAGAAATACACCTGAAATGGCAGAGGAAAGACACAGTGTTATAGTGAGGAATGGAAGGGTTTGTGACAACATCACTGTTAAAACACTCCGAAAAGAACCGGCTGAAGGAATTAGCAATATTAAGAGATGTGGAAGCACAAGTATCCTTGTATTTGATGACATCGGGAATGGAGGACTGACCAGACCGGGACTTAACATAGCCCCAGAAGAGTTGGAGACTCGTTGTTCAAGAGGTCACAAAAAAAAGATGGCAACACCTGAGTCTGAACAGGTTCATACACATGTGTGTAAAATGCACTAGCTTTAAGTATTTTAATGCCATACAAGTAGAAACCAAACTTGAAGTACTGTAGAGTTCCCATTGTGGAAAACAAATGAGGCTGATCAGTTTGTCACGGACGGACATTTTTGCAAAACACGGGAGGAATGGATTATTAACACAAACTACTTATTCAAATGTTTTATGTATTATGTTGAAGAGCGTCATCAACTTCATCATTGACATTTATTAAAATATTGGTTGGTGTGGTTTGTTACTAAAAAGAGACACTATTAGTTATCCACTGTTTGATAACGCAATACGGGAAGATACCTATGGTTGGGTGCCATATCACATGAGGCCGGAGGCCGAATGTGATATGGCACCCAACCATAGGTATCGACCGTATTGCGTTATCAAACAGGGGATAACGAATTTATCACTTAGGAACAACGCGATATATCCTGTATTGCGTTGTAAGCTTGATGGCAGCTTCTGATTGGTTTACTACCATTTAGGGTTGATCCATTTTGTCTATGTAGGGGTCTGGGTTTCAAAAGAGGTGATATATCCTGTATTGCTTTGTTACCTGAATACAAGTTTTGGGTTGATTCATTATCTTGGGGGGGGGGGGGGGGTAAATTGAAGGGTCAGTGTTTAGGCCTATTAATATTATAGGCCTACACAAAATAAAACATGATTTACTTGATATCAACTTACCTGAATAATCTTCAACAGCAAAGCCTTGATCCAGTGTTAAAAATCCAATAAATTATTGTTCATGCAAATGTTTCTAATGATAATCCATTCAATGTTTCACATATTCCAATTCCAAGAAGAATTCCAGTTTTTAAAATTCAACAACAAACAGTAAAGTCTCAACTCAATATTCAAAATTCCAACAAAAAATCCAATTATTTACATATTTACAGTCTCTCCATATTGATTAGTTTTGATTTTAGCGAGGTTGAACGTTGATTGTCAGATTATTGATCGTGATATTGCTACATCCAGAAAAAATTACTGGGCGTGTTGGTCTTGGATTAGGAGACGCATGGTGGAATTGCTGCATCATTGAAGATTGATGACCTCGATTACCTGGACCTCTGGCAGTCGTTTGAACCAAGAGCTGCTGTGTTGTTTCAAATTCTGGGTCATCCAAAAGATCACGGAGGAATGGACTCAAATTAAAGTCAATAGACTGTAGTTCTGATGATGGAGGCGTGGCAGGTCTTCCTAAAGATGAAACTGCTGGACCATTGTAAGGTGTCCATGAAGCTGAAGGTGTAGTGGTCATGGATGGTAATGGTATCAAAGGAGGGGCTGGTGCAGTTGAAGGTGTTGAAAAAGCAGATTCTGTTGCAGGTGCATGAACTGGAGCAGAAGTGGTCATCAAAGGAAGTGGCATGGATGGACTTATCTGAGGCTCTGTGTCTGAGCTGTGTTGGAAGTTTTCCAAGAAGCTTTCGACGTCCATATCAAGGTATTCTATCATGTCAGATTCAGTAGTAGAAGAACTTGTAGATGGTGTATTAATTGATGGAGGTGCAGGTGACGCTTGCGGATTCCTCATATTCACTGATACAGGTGTAGGTTGATGTGGAACACCTAGGGTTTTGTCAGTGAGGCTCTGTCCCATACGCATCTTTTCTCCATTTGAAACCCGTTGGTATATGGCCAAACTTGATACTGATTTGTGCCCCGTCACTTCCTTGATTTGCGATGATGCATATGAATCGCGGGTGAGTATGGTTGCTCCCGTCACTCGGATGGAATGGTTTGAGTATATCTTCGAAAGGCTGTATTTCAAACTCATATCCTTCATAAAGCCACGCAGCTTATCACAACCTATGGCACGATTGTAATACCATACCTGGGATGATGTGGCAGGCTTTGGTCTGGTCCATAGCTTGTCGCTCTCTGGATGAAGGTGGCTTACATATTTGAGGAAGGATTCGACCGGGCACTTGGGATCTCCTTTTCTCTCCGGCATGAATGCCGTGTACGATTCTGCACAACTTTGTGTATGGTTTTTGTTAAGTTCATCGAGCACTTGGCATACATAGCGGTCGCCTTCTGGGGTGTGTTGAACAGCAAATGTTGATTTGGTCATAGAGTGCATATTTTCCGAACCTCTACGGAAAAAATATAATCTGATGTCGAACTGTACTTTCTCTTGTAGTTCTGTTGGATTGGCTGCATCAAAGCTCTTCATTTGTTGGTAAAGCTTGTTCAGATCTCCATCCTCGATCTCTGGATGATGTTTGATCGCCCCTTTTCCTTCTACCTTCAATTCCCTAACAGCTCCTTTGAATGCTTCCTGTGACTCGCGAAATATGGCGTCCTTTATTATATCAACAGTTTGATTGAATGGTGGCGACTTTAGATATCGTGAGAGGCTGTGCCGCAGGTTAATCAAAGACGCCATAGAGTACTTCTCGCCTTTCAGTGTTCTGGCGCTGAAATAAAATTCTGACAAGCATTCGTTGAGTACAGGCGCGTCAAAATTCTCAAAATCCACTGGGCCAGTTCCATCACCTCTCTCCATAAGAAATGCTCTAAAGGCTCTCCCTGCCTTAACATTCGCTCGTTTGGTGTTGATTGGTATCAAATTATCCCTCTTTTCATTGATTTCCTCTCGAGTGTGCAGTACAAATCGCTTGCTGGTAGCAGAATTCATTGATTTATCCATCGTGAATTGTAGACTACAAAAGCTTATTTCAAAAAACGACTGAGCTTACAAGCAAAAGTAACGGGATACGAGATACGGACCACTTGCATAAATCTTACCTCATTAAGCTTCCTTGGATACCAAATCTTGCAAAATGTGTCTTTTTTATTCAAACATCCCGCGCGAAGGTACTTACCGTAAGTTGGCGTAACGCCGTATTGGGAATTATTGATAACAGTCATCGTATTACTACAGCCTTCTTTTTTAAACGTGAAGAATGTTTTGGAATATTCTTTTGCCGTATTCATGAAATAACAACTCTTAACATTCATAACATACCTTTCCTAGTGCGCAAATATTGCTTAAACAGTCAAAATCGAGCATTTTCTACAGTGGTGACATCGCTGGAAAAAGTTGTTTTCGTCTCCATTTTGTTTAATTGCAGCCGATCGATCGATCATATAATTCGTTTGTTGTAGCAAAAAAAGTCATTACTGGAAAAATTACGATGAATATTCACAAAATATCATGAATATGCAAATATTTTATAAATATTCATGAGTTTGTTATTTCAAGGACCAATTAAAACCAAGCTTGATACATGACATCATACAATCGAACTATTAGACAGATTTCATTTTTAACCTCTGACACAGATACTGCACTTTCACTTTCCCTATGGAGTTAGTGTTATAAACAAACGTAGAGTACATACACGTGCAAGAGTCATCCCAACTACGCAATACGAAATATATCATCCTGGTAGTAAAGGTAAACATTGCCGGAACAGCTGATTACTACGCAATACGAAATATATTACGTTGTTGAGATTGTAAACATTACCAGAACAGCTGATTACGACGCAAATGCGACTTTATATCACCTTGCTGGTAAATGGCCCATGACCAATCAGATTACAGCATTTGTATCTATTTATAGCTACTAAGTGATAAAGTTAAATATTTGCGTCACGGACGGACAATATAGAAATAGGGTTCTCTATTTTTACGTAGTCTTTCGTCATTTCTATCTAAACCATTAGTTACTTCCCAATGTTTTCTGGGCTAAACTAATTTGTATAATCACACTCACAGAGGACAAGTCCATTTTTTAGTAAGAGGGGTGGGCTTCAACTATGCAAAATACTCACAGGCTTGAATAGTGTCCGTCCGTTACAAAATTTGTGTCCATCCGTGACAAGTTTCGTACCTGGAGTGTCGGTGAGATCTATGTTGAATCTTCTTGAAAGTCGGCTATTTCACGTTCTTCTTCCTCAGTCGGTCTATAATTGAATCTCGCCCTTACTAGTATATCTCTCAGATTTTGAGTTCTGATATAATGGGCGGTTTTATGAAAATATTTTTAAGATGGCATTCATGATGAGTTTGCCGGAGATCTGGGGGAAATATTGTTGTTTGTAGACGAGTGGTATATCTTCAACTTTGTTCTTTTCTGAGATGTATACTTTTCTGTTATTGAAAATGACATCTCTTGATGCTTCTTCAAAATCATCTTCTGTGTAACCCCTTTCAATCAGTTTGTCTAAGAAAATGGTTTTCCTTAGATCGTATGATTTTCTGTCGCTGCTTTTCCTGGCATATCTTATTAATTCGCCTTTTATAAAGGCTTTGGAAACCGCTGGGTTATGACACTAGCTATCTCTCTCTAGGTAACCCCAAGTTTCTGTTTCTTTGGTGTGACATCTTATGTCTAATATGTTAGACTCTTTGAAGCGTTCGCCTTTGTAAAATTCAAGATCAAGAAAGTATACTTTCTTTGGATGCTGTGCTGTGTATGTGAATTTCAGGGTCTCGTGAAGGAGGTTGATCTCTTTTACAAAAAGATCTAACTCTTCCATGGTGCCCTTCCATATCATTATTGCATCATCCATGTAGATATGTAAAGACATAATGTGTGGACTCATTTGTGATATACGTTTCATCAGTTTGTCTATCACCAGACAGCTAAGGCTTACACTGCTTCTTAGTCCCATAGGAACACCTCTTTGTTGAAGATAGAAACTACCATCAAACTCGAATGCATTCCTGTATAGGACTAATTTCAGAAATATCCCCATTTGTGTTGGTGTAGGCATCTTGGGGTTACAAGAAAGTGGGCAATGGTATGGAATGTTTCCATTCCCTTTTCAAAGGCTTCTTCTTGTAGTACTGATGTAAACATGTTGACCACATCTAAAGTTACCAGGATACTGTTGTCTTCAAGTCTTAGGTCTTCTATCGTTCTGATGGTATCTGCTGTGTCCTTCAAGTAGGTTGGTAGTTTTTGTACTCTGGTAATAGATAGTGGTCTATGAATTCTGAGATCCTGTTGAGGGGCGATCCACAACCTGATACTACCGGTCTACCTAAAAATGTGTAGCCTGGTTTAGGTTGTTTGTGGATATTTGGAAGCATGAAAAAAACCGGAGTCTTTTTCTCTTGGGTTTCCCAAGGATCTAGATAGGATGCTGTAGCTTTATCTAAGTCTTTAGATTTGAGTGAGTCCTTGATTACATCATGTACTATATGATGTTAAGTCATGATCTACAATCTTGGAAAAAAGTCCTTGGAACGCGAACGCTGAGCTGAGCACACGTGCTGGGTATTGTGTGCATTTATTGATATCATTTCCTCCCTTCGTGCGGTTATTCCTTGTTTTGTTTTTTGTTTTTTTGTAGTGTATTTCCTATGCAAGGCCTTCTGTAGGCCTGTATTATGGAAAGATCTCCCCATTATTTTAAGTCATAAGTCAAGATGACCATTGAAAATAACACAAGACCCCCAGTAAACAAACTATGAATGTCAATATAAACTGCGCCAATAAAGTATCTAAACACTTACAAATGGTCAGATTTATCGGAACCTGGAAAAGTATGCAAACAAATATTTAATGAATTCGATTCACAGTTATCTTCTGCACATTTTGACACCTTCTTTGTGGCACTTAGATGTTGTTTGGCGGATTTATGGGCACTTGAGTGGCTTAAGGTCCAATTCAAAAGTTGCAAAAGCCCCTATTCAAGCAAGAGCGTTGTATTGTGACGAATAAGATCAGCATTATTTTTGCCTGCCTTTTATAAATGATTTGTTTATCGCATGTTGGATAAATCGATTGCGATGAACATCAGCATTAATTGTCAATAACAAAACAAAAGGGTCAGAGATGGGAGGCATAAATCAATCATTTTTAATTAATAAAACTGGTGTTTTTTGTCTCATTTTTGTATGTGTGTGATGCTTGTGTGAGTTCCCTTCTGGAATTGGGGTGAATAGGGGCTTTTGCAACTTTTGAATTCGACCTTAAGCCACTCAAGTGCCCATAAATCCGCCAAACAACATCGTAGCACAACAAAAGAGGTGTCAAAATGCGCAGAAGATAACTGTGAATCAAATGAATTAATTTTTTTTTTGCATACTATATCAGGTTCCGATAAATTTGACCATTAGTAAGTGTTTAGATACTTTATTGGCGCAGTCTATATATTGTCCAGTTGGCAGACTGAGATTTCACGGCTTCTATTGAAAAAACAGTTTTTGCCAAACTTTTCTTTGAACAATCACATTACATAAAGGAAATAGACCAGATATTAGATTTGTTGCCTGGCAATAGCCACTGCTTAAATAAAACCAGGAAAGGTGAAATATATACTATAAAACAGTTTACCAACCCATAGTGCTTACAATGGACAAAATAACAAAAACGAGTCTATTAACTTTTATTCTTAATTAGGTGACAATTATTTTCTACATGGGTTATTATTTTTAACCACCCTGTATATGAGGAAATAAACATATAACAATAATACATGCATGGCTTACCTGGGGCATTCGTGGGTGGTGCCATTGTTGTTGTTGTGGCTAAAGATCACAGAAAGCATGAAATAGGAAATAAGAAAAAAGGAACAATGTCAATATTATAAGTATGGTATTATGATTAGAGGTTAATTACTGTGTATCAGTTGTTTCGAGGGTACTGTGGAAATTCAAAACATTTCACTCTGGTTCTGAGAAATTGTAATGCTTGTGTGAGTTCCCTTCTGGAATTGGGGTGAATAGGGGCTTTTGCAACTTTTGAATTCGACCTTAAGCCACTCAAGTGCCCATAAATCCGCCAAACAACATCGTAGCGCAACAAAAGAGGTGTCAAAATGCGCAGAAGATGAATCAAATTAATTAATTAATTTTGTGCATACTATTTCAGGTTCCGATAAATCTGACCATTTGTAAGTGTTTAGATACTTTATTGGCGCAGTTTATATACTGTCCAGTGGGCAGACTGAGATTTCAAGGCTTCTATTGAAAAGAAAAAAATTTGTCTCAAACTTTTCTTTGAACAATCACATTACATAAAGGAAATAGACCAGATATTAAATTTGTTGCCTGGCAATAGCCACTGTTTAAATAAAACCAGGAAAGGTGAAATCTATAATATAAAACAGTTTATCAACCCATGGTGTTTACAATGGACAATATAACAACAACAAAAAGTATATTAATGTTATTTTCTACATGGGTTAACTTTTTTAAACCACCCTGTATATGAGGAAAATAAAACATCTCACAATAATACACTCTGGCTTACCTGGGGCATTTGTGGATGGTGCCATTGTTGTGGCTAAAGATCACATGAAAGCATGAAATAGGAAATAAGAAAAAACAAACAATATCAATATTATAAATATGGTATTATGATTACAGGTTAATGACTACATATCAGTTGTTTCAAGGGTACTGTGGAAATTCATAACATTTCACTCTGGTTCTGAGAAATTTCCTGAGGGGCGTAGCCCCCAAGAGAAATTCTGAGGTCTGGAGTTGAAATGTTATGATCTTTCAAGGAACCCGATAAATCAACTGATCAAAATGGTACAATAGTAATATTATGTATATTATGATGTAGAATAAGTATGGGTTAATTAATTAACCAATCAGCTCTGAGCCAAAACAATTTGACTGACCCTGGGAATCTGTCAGTTATTGTTTGATTAAACAACAAAGGCATTTAAAACTTCAAAATAAATTCATGTGGAGGACATCCACTAAATAAATTGCAGGTGATGTGGGTTTTATAACGTCATCTGGACCATCTTTAGTGTTAAAAGTGCCAATTTGTTATTGTTACACAAGATGGCTTCAGGAATGTTTTTCTATACCAAACTGAAAGTATTTGCATGTTTCAATATTATCAAACAACATTTGGGCTCGACCCACTAAGTGGTTTTGCTTCCGCCACAACTGTTAAACTGTTGTGTCAAAAGGTGTTGTTTTACAGAATATGGAACATGCAATATTCATAGTTTCACCAAACAGTTTCACTATTTGTATTTATTTCTGAGACACAGGAAGGTCTAGTTATTGTTTTCAGCCACATTCTTTCAATTGAATTAGGATACTAACTTCATGATTATTTATGCTAATACTTATTTTATGAGTGTTATAAATGATAACAAATTAATGAAAATCAGCGCATCTTAAGGTTATCTCTGAGAATAATCTTCACTTGAATTATGAAAATGGAGTAGATGATGGTTATAAATTAAGGGACTGTGAGGACATGCACGCATAAAATTGATTATCATAAGGCCAAAAAAATAAAAAGGTTTGGTTGCCCTCTACAACAGACCTAAAAAACACGAAAAATCAGGTCGTTTTTTTTTCTTAAATAGTTTTTAACTCCGAAAATTTCATCATTTTGGACATATTTTGTCCCAAAGATGTAGAAATAAATTCTATGAAATGTTTTAAAGTCAAATTTATCAAATATAAGTCACAAATATTGAGTTTATACATTATAAATTGCACTTTTTATCGAAGCCCGGTATAGGGAAAAAAACAAAAACAAAAAACCTACCTACCGACCAACCCATAATCTTTTTATCTCTGGAGGGCAACCAAACATATATTTTTTTGGCCTCATGGCATGAAAAGCATTATGAAAGTGAACGTGATTATTTGGTGTAAGATTGTAAGCTATGCATTTGTATCTCAGATGGGTGAGATAGCAAATCTATATTATCTAAAATATTACCAATGAGTACAAAATGATGTTTCTGAGAGGTACAGGGTGGTCCAAAAAAGTGTGACCGGGACCAGGTAAGGTCTTGGTGATTATTGAAAAAACCGCTTTACTATTTAGTACTGAATATTAATGACCCTTTAGCTACATTTGAAATTCAGTAAAAGTACCAACAAAGTGAGTCCAAATTGTCAAGCGTTTGCATCCATCTTGCCTATTGAATTCACAGAAGTCGATTTCAGATTAAATTCAGAGTTATTTTGTCTTGAGTCCGTCATAATGTTGTTCAATAATTACATCACAATGCCTTGAAATTATATTTACATGTTGAGGATTACATGAATTCGTTCAATGGACATAACAAAATTAAACAGAGTCCAGAAAACAGGGAATCTTTAGTTTTGTGATTGTAAATTCAATATAAAATTAAAAAGTAATCCACCAGGATAACAATATTCGATATCAAAAGGGATTTTTTGGATTATTGTTGAGAGATCATGATCATCATATCATCGTGCATCTTCATTGCAATTGCAACATGAGTTCAGCTGTAGATGTTCGATGTTTATTCCTTATCTTATTTCTCAAACTTTAGAGCACCACAAGTGCATCGTGGGAAAGAACTCTAGTTGACTGGTGCTTCCGAAATGCATTGTGGGATATCGTTAAATTCATGGTTTGTATTTTAAACAAACAACATTGATGAAAGACCAGCCATTGTGACTACAGCTCAGTCCAGTGGCGTAGCTCAGGGGGGGGGGGGGGGGGGGGGGGGGCAGGGGGGCAGTTGCCCCCCCCCCCCCCTGACAGATTGTTTTTGTGCCCCCGCCCCCCTTTGTGCCCCCGCCCCTCTCTTTGGATATAGTGTTTATATGCGGGGTAACCATTTAAAAATGACCATTTTAGCCTGGTTTTTAAAAATAAATGACCATTTTTGTTGAAAAACTGCTTAAAACCCTGAGAATTGACCAATATTTGTTAACTACAGTGCTTTTTTGACTAGTAAACTTTGTGTCCGCGCGAAATTTTTTGACCGTGCGAAATTTTTTGACTTCACCCCCCCCCAAAAAAAAAAAAATTTTTTGGGGCAACCTTTTACGAAAATTTGAGAAATCTTGCCCCCCCTGAAAAAAAACCTAGCTACGCCACTGCTACAGCTGCCATGCTTAGTTGATCATCTATAATCAAATCCCTAGTGGCATGTTGTCAATCAGTTTTACCATGTCTATACAGCAGCTTTTAGTATATGTCCCTTTTCATTACTGTTTGCAAAAAAATGATCACTTCAATTGCAAAAAGGTCAAGAAATCATTTCTGATTTGTATGGCTAAAGGTTTTCGCATGCGGTCACCTTTCCTGGTGAGACGTACACTGAAAACATTTGTTAGTTATCTGTACTAAAAGAAATTAGTAAAAACGATAATTGTTTCTACCAACTATACATTAGTTTAAGTATTCTTTAACTAGCTTATAAATTAGTAGGCTGTGTTCTACTAATTTGCTCTACTAATTTGTATGGTGTCTCTAATAACTTGTAAATTAGTAAAATCAATGTTTATTTCTACTACTTTTGCTTAGTTCATTCAGTTGAACTAAGCTGGTCTACTAATTTTATTAATTAGTAAACCATGGTCTACTAATTTCTGTGCAGTGCACGTGAAGCAAGCGTTGACTCCCGATTACCGAGTGAAGAAAATGGCTCAAAGATAAAATAATCTTAAATGTATGTCAAATCACAAAATACTATGTAGCTTTTTTTCTACAATGCCTGTCATTTTCTCCAAAAATTCCGCTTACGGCCAGGCCAGCAAAGTTCGATTATGACAGCGTGAACAACAGTATCACGACATGAAATGAACTGGGAAATATGTTGTGGTCGGTACGTAAATTCATGAATTAAAACTGCACGTCACACAGACTTCTGTCACAAAAATTGAACTGTCCAGAAACATCTACAGATTGATA
Source organism: Ophiura sarsii (assembly GCA_035610835.1). Classification (NCBI taxonomy): domain Eukaryota; kingdom Metazoa; phylum Echinodermata; class Ophiuroidea; order Amphilepidida; family Ophiuridae; genus Ophiura; species Ophiura sarsii. The sequence continues at coordinate 4,809,761 of CM069457.1, forward strand.
TTCTTTAAAAAAAATGATTTGACATAACATTTTGCATCATTTTACGTACCTTTGAGTCATTTTCTTCGCTCGGTAGCCGGGAGTCAACAATCGCTTCACGTACACTGAATAAAATGGCGGCTGCAACATTCTGTTTTCGAACACAGCGGCGCTAAAAAGTTAGTTGACAAATTAGTTGCCAACAACTTCTACGAACATATTTTAGTCGCGGACAGTATTTGTATTTTAGTTCGGTTGGTTATACGAATATTTAAAGCTAAACTTAGTTTACCAAGTCGCGCTTAATTAGTTCCAGTAAATACTCTTGGTAGAGGTAGATTAGTTTATAGATAGCTGCACCAATTTGTACATATGCTGTACGAAAAGAAAGTAGTTATCACAATCCTACAATTACCGACACCAATGAAAGATGAGTTGTACTCCCTGAACTAATTATTTTTACTAACATTTCTTAGTACAGCATGTCATTAACCACTACATGTTTCCAGTGTGTAAGATACTGTTTTCATAAAGGCTCCATAGCGATATTTCTAATTCGGAAATGCAATTACCAGGCTACCAGTTAGTACGCGTTGACAGGAAAGACAAGGGTGGAGGAGGAACAGCTTTATATGTTAAGACAACCTCGATATTCTCGTTAAAGAGGAACTTAATACCGAGTACAATGATGCTATGTGGTGTGAAGTTACATGCAGGAACAGTCAACTCAACTTGTTAGTAGGAGTTATCTACCGGAGCCAGAATAATTCAGACGAAGACAACGATAATCTATTGCATCTTCTCCAAAGTCTATCCGACTACCGCAACGACGTGCTCATTATGGGAGATTTCAACAACTACAGAGAGATACATTGGGAAGTCCTGCACACCCCCACAAGTCAATCAAGAACTTTCCTTGATACCGTACATGACAACATGTAACAAAGCCAACAAGACTTAACTCCCTGATTGATCTAGTTATCACCAGCAATCCAGACATGGTAGATGAAGTAAAAGTAGCCGGGCATCTGGGCAAAAGTGATCACTGCGTATTGAAGTGGAAAACCACTTTCCTTACCATCACCGAGCCAGAGAAACCAAGACGAGACTAAAGAAATGTCAACTATAAAGAGAAGCAACACGAACTACAAAAAATCAAATAGGACGATGAGATGGAAAACTGCAACACCCACCAAGCCTGGGAAAAGTTGAAGAACATTCTGCTTGCACAGATCTCCATACACGTTCCTCTAAAACGACCGAAACGAAAGAAGACAATGTGGCTGACACGTAGAGCACTAAGGGCCGTAAGAAGAAAACGCCGAGCATGGAAACGATACAAGCAATCATAAACTCATATAATAATCCGAATAAATAAATGGGAGACATTACAACAACTGTGGTAACTGGATTATGAGTAGGGCTTAGGCCTATGGGGTCCCTGGATATAATCGGACAACGGGTACCTGCATTCCAGGTCACATGGGAGGCCTACATAGGTACCTGGAAATACAAAGGTAGGCCTATCTAGATTAAGGCACATGTATATACCTGTATTATCGAAAGCACCTGCGATATTCGGATTCTTTAGGGCCCGTCTGGATTATGTATACATGTAGGACATATTCTTGATATTGTATCAAATGTTCTTACGCTTTGTTTACTTTATACCTCCCCGTGAAATCTAGGGTCCCGCGCAAAGCGTGGGTGGCCGCTAGTAATAATAATAATAATAAAACATATTTATAAGCGCCTAATAACAAAACATTCTCTAAACGCTGGCTACAGAAAGAACAAAATAAAAGAGAGAGAGCAAAAAAAAGTGTTGTTCACTGTAATAAAACAATACCATAGTCCTAACTTTCCACGCGGCTATTAGTTTTACCATTATACAAAACATATTTTTCAGACACCTTTCCCAACTTTCAAATTCTATCTTAAGAAGTACAGATTCAATAATAGGTATGTTTGTACCTATTTCAATTCATTTCTCATGGTGATTCCTAATATGTTGACGAAATTCAATAATTTTGACATTTTTCAAACATTTTATGAACTTTGAAACCGTCGTCTGCCACGTGTAAAGTATTAAGCTGCACTTTACACAGGTTAATAATCAGATTATCTGACAGTATAGCACTCACTGGTTTGACATCTGTCGCCTTCGTATCCTCTAAGACAATCGCATATGTAGCGGTTCGTTCCATCAATACATATTCCACCGTTAAGACATGGTTGAGATGCACATTCGTCGAAGTCTGAAAATATAATTGAAATTAAAATGTTATATTTCATTGTAATACTATAAAAATAAAAGTAAGGCAATCATTGTCAGTGACAGATTATTATGTTAACAAATCCCCCATACTTCAACTACATACACAGCTTAGTGAATTAGACTTAAACACACTGCTGATGAAACAATGCATTTGCACACTACGCGATCACAAACGCAGTGTCAATATGTAATATAACCAATAGTCTATATTATGTTGTATCGATTCCTTTAAAAGATGTGCAAAGAGGACATACACAAACAGTACATCCCTATTTCAATTCATTCAATTCATAGTTATGTGATAACTTTTTCGGCGTAGGACAAGTTACTAGTTGCTTGAAAGTACCTATGAGTAAACTATCACGAATTAGCCTACTTCCGACCAGGACCATTCGGTCCCAAAGCGAATGTCATAACCACTTTAGTTCAATTAGTTCCAAATTGGCGAGAAATATTCGGTTTTTATCTCTCCGCGCGCAAAAAGAATCCAAGGTTACGCACGCGATTATGACCACGCAACACGCACGCGGTTTTTGCTGCACGCATGCACCACGCATGACACACAGTGCGTTTGCTGTCTTCACGCACGCCCGTGTCCTTCTATATTCATTCGCAGGTGTATGAGGCTTCGCCAATTGGTAACTGATCAAACTATAGACCAGCTAGGCTGTCTGTGCCGTGGTAGTGTTTTTAATCCTAGTATTACGGAATGTTTAGCTCTTACAATAGAAGTCTTTGCATTAGACTAATATATCATAGCTTACTCATACTTAGAGCCCCATTACGGTGCCGTTCCATGTATATGTACAGACTTCCTTAACCACGGATACAGCATGGAAGCCACCCTCCCCCCCCCCCCCCCCCCCCCCCCCACCCCCAAATCTTTGAGTTATTACACTGGCTGTTAGTGCCAACGGCGCTTTGGGTACCTGTTCTTGCCGTTCAGACCTTCCGACTACGCAGGTTTTGACTAAGGTTTTTCTTTTTTTGTAGGCAATCACGTACACTAGTAGGGGTCATTGTGAGATTTAATAAATGCAGTTTTTGTTGATATTTGTGATTTAAAGTACAACAAATGAATACATTATGTAAAAATAGCACAGTCTGTTTTTTGAATGAGCAAAATTGGTGGATATATCTCAAGATATGGTATTAGAAAATATGTGACAGCATGGAAGCCACCCTCCCCCTTCCCCCCCCCCCCCCCCCCCCCCCCCCCCACCCCCAAATCTTTGAGTTATTACACTGGCTGTTAGTGCCAACGGCGCTTTGGGTACCTGTTCTTGCCGTTCAGACCTTCCGACTACGCAGGTTTTGACTAAGGTTTTTCTTTTTTTGTAGGCAATCACGTACACTAGTAGGGGTCATTGTGAGATTTAATAAATGCAGTTTTTGTTGATATTTGTGATTTAAAGTACAACAAATGAATACATTATGTAAAAATAGCACAGTCTGTTTTTTGAATGAGCAAAATTGGTGGATATATCTCAAGATATGGTATTAGAAAATATGTGACGTGTTCTACCCAAACCAGACACAATTGGGCAAGATATCAAAATTGAGTTAGTAATTGATTATTAAACTAGAGATCTTCAGCTTTACAGTGGTACCTCTCTTTTTTTAATCGGACGTCCCAAAGCGGAGTTACATCATTTTCAAGTTCGTCTTTTACGATCTTTATGAAAACTCCAAACTGAGTTATCGCCCTTTAAAGTTACTAGAACTAGGCTTTTACTAGAACTAGGATTGTTTTAAATCACTGAAACATACATTTAGGATGATTTTTTAATCTGAATCTTTCACTATATTGTTATAAACACTCTGAAGATTAATTATTTACCAGAAACTTAAATTCCCCCCAAAATCACCCCAATTATGTTTTGGGCTATTTCTCAGTTTGGAGCTCTGCCCAATTCCGTCTGGTTTTGGTAGAACACGTCACATATTTCATGTTCACAATAACTCTTTAATCCATTCACTCCATAGCTGTCTATAAATAGCTTCAACCGTCGATAATAAGTTGGGTGGACAAGCAAGCCCAAAATGTTAAGTATCTTATTTGTTATGTTATAAAAATCATTTTTTGAACTTCAATTTGTTATAAAAACAACTGCTGTTTTGTAAAATAAAAAATCGCGATTCAGTGTGGCTAGAGAAGATTTTAATTTTAAAAGTGAGCCCAATGTGGACTTTAAAAGACCTCGTATGGCCATACTTTAGTGCCTCTTGGTCAAGCAAGCCCGCGATCATGCCGCAAGCAAGTTCCCCAGCATGTGGGCATGTTGCCGATGGACGCTTGATCTGCCGATTGCTGGTTGAAACGAAACAACACCCAAATTGCAAGGCTTTTGCGTGTTTGTATATATAATTTCTAGCTTTGTTTTAAAAAGTAGTGCTTAGTATTTCAGATTTAATCAAATAAAAAGTTTAAATGTTGAGGAAAGACGCGATAGCATTCCTAGAGTAGATTTTAATTTACATCATTAGTACAAGTTGAAAAAAGCGTGGCAATACTGTTATGGCTAGACAATGTCGGGACATACAGACTGTAACAAAAAAGTTATACAATCGCAATTTTATATTTAACCCCATGTTAAAATCATGCAATGTCAAAATCTTTTACACTCTGTGTCAAGTTCCGTTTTGGCTACCAGAATAATTTTATTTGGTCTTTTGAACTACTTGCGTTTAAAATTTATTACTAGTCTACTAAGTCGTCTAGAAATTGGGTTAGGCCACTTTCAAAATATCATACAATCTTGCTTGTATAAATTAAATGGTTAGGGTATCATGCAAGGAACATTAAAGAGAACAATATAATTATTTTTCAAATAATTTTAATAAATAAATTCATAAAATAAATAAATTATATCTTGACAGATTTATTTGGAATTCATAAATAAAATAGCGCATTATTCCTCCTGAGCAAACGGTAAGCACAAAGACTGTCTCACTCATTGTCATTCTAAAGTTCTGTTTACAACCATAAAACTCGTTCTTCCAATGTGAATTGAGGCACTTGTTGAGCGACAGCCATGCCCTTAGTAAGGGATGGTTTTAATTCTGCCCCACATTACAGATCTTTGCAAAGACCTTAGGCTACCTTCTTTGTAATACTTGTAACCACTTGAAATGAGCCCTTGTTGTCTAACAAGAGCGCTCTACTGCTATGTTCCTGGTTCGATTCCATTCATATTCATCCCAGTGGTTCGGTTTTACCATTGATTAAACCAAAGTGGCCCAGATGATTTCATGAATACTTTAGACAATTGATCATATATCATGAATCAAAGCTTATTCGAAAGCTTAGAAAATTCCCCTCGCATACCATTAAAACTCAAAACAGAAATTCTACGGGAGATATTGTTATTTTTTTCTTCTTCAAAACTGTATAACATTTTTTGTTACAGCCTGTAAGTGTCCACGGGACGTCCATGGCGTTAACTAGGTCCTTGGCCTAGTCAATGACAAGAAATATACACTCGTCAAAAGAAGTTCCTGGACACTCAAAATAAGCAAATAATAATTCTCTATCATGTCTGTATGAAATTAAGATGTACGCATTCATGCATGGCTGAGCACATTCATTAAGCAATGGTAAGGTGCGTAAAAGGAAATTGCAAGAAATTAGCATTTACAGTCATTTGAATGGAGGGATTATCCAATTTTTTGCAATCTTCTTGCCATTGTCAAGTGAATGGGATCTGCCATGCATGAGTGATTATGTCTAAATTCCATGTTAAGCTGTTAGAGGATTACTTTCTGCTTATTTTGATATACAATTATATATATATATAATTATATAATAATATTGTCCTGTCTCAGCAGTGAGAGTGCTCAATACCGCGGCAGTTGTCGTGGTAGAGCATAATATAATAAATTAATAAATTAATCACGTTAATTGATTTATAGCATTATTGCTACCATGGGTTTCATTAAGGACCACAAAGACAACTTTTCAACCAACAAACCATGCAGACTGATAAACCCAACCAAACCAGAGATGGGTCGCATCAGCAAATTCATGCTCGACCGTATCAATAAAATGATACGCACCAAGATTGATGTCAACCAATGGAGAAACACATCGTCCGTGCTTGAATGGTTCAACGACCTCGAAGACAAGAAGCGACTATCCTTTTTGGTCTTCGACGTGGTAGAATTCTATCCGTCAATAAGCGAGGAACTACTCACCAAATGTCTCAAATGGGCCAAAAAACTCACCAACATAACCGAGACAGAGTTTGAAACCATAATGCACTCCCTTCTCTATGACACTCATGGTAATGCCTGGGATAAAATGAACACCAATGACCAGTTTGATGTACCTATGGGCGCGTACGACGGCGCTGAAATATGTGAGCTAGTAGGTTTGTACGTGCTGAACCAAATCAAGAAGAAACTCCGACTTCACAGTATAGGGCTATATAGAGATGATGGATTGGCCGTGATGAAATCCTACTCAGGCAGCAAAGCTGACAGTGCCAGGAAAACCCTCATCAAAATATTCCAAGACTGTAACCTGAAAATAACTGTTGAGACCAACCTCAAAAACGTCAACTTCCTTGACGTCAATCTTGACCTCCCCTCTGGTATGCACAAGCCCTACAGAAAACCCAATGACACACCAACCTATGTCAATAGCCGTTCAAACCATCCCCCAACCATAACACGAAACATTCCTGACGCCATAACCAAACGTATCTCAACCCTCTCATCAAACAAGAACATTTTCAAAAATGCTGCCCCCACATATGAGCAAGCTCTGAAAAGGGCGGGGTATGAGCATGAAATGACATTTAAAGAGAATGTAAAGAACAGTAAACCTAAGAACAATAGCAGATCTAGAAAATGTATATGGTATAATCCCCCGTACAGTAGAAATGTAAAAACTAATGTCGGGGGTGTCTTCCTGAAACTTATTACCAAGCACTTTCCACGTGGACACAAGTTGCACAAAATATTTAATAGCAATAACATGAAGCTCAGCTACAGCTGTATGAAGAACGTCACCCAAATAATCAAAACGCACAACAGCGAAGTCGCAAAGAAAGCTGCAAAAAAACCCGCAGAAAAGACATGCAACTGTAGACAAAAAAACACTTGCCCACTACGTGGAAACTGCTTGGTAAACGACACTATATACCAAGCCACAGTGTCAAGCAACCAGGGTAAAGCACACTATATCGGGATGGCAGGGGGGGATTTCAAAGCCAGATACAATAACCACACAAAATCCTTCAGGCACAAGTGCTACGAAAAAGAGACTGAACTATCAAAACACATATGGGGGCTGAAAAAAAGTAACATAGACCACACAATCAAATGGGAAATATTAGTCACCTCAAACACGAATAAGCGCAATTCAGGCCAATGCAACCTATGCATGGAGGAGAAGCTAACAATACTGTGTAACAAACATCCCACCCTTCTAAACAAGAGAAGCGAACTCATATCTAAATGTCGCCACAATAAGTGCCAAAACAAACCAGCCAACCGTGCCAAGAAAAAGAAAAAAAGTAAAAATCCATAGCGTAATACTATTACTAGTCATTATAGCCTGATGATCGTCGAGTCAACCTCGGCGTGAAACCCAAGGTAGCAATAATGCTATAAATCAATTAACGTGATTAATTTATTATATATATAATTATATATATTCTATTAAATATTAATTTAATTTAAGTGTCCAAGAACTTCTTTTGCCGAGTGTATTTCAAAAAAGTGGCTCAAAACATAGAGGCGTGTAGAACCGAATGCAACTCTTTTTGTGCATAACATACTGATGGATGTGTGACAGATATATACTGAAACATCGGCAAGAAAACACTCAGATTAACGAGCGCAACATGGTGCGTGATGTGTGACAGATGTGTACTAAAGTACCGGCAAGATACAAACCAGATTAACGAGCACAACATAGGGACTTTTGTGTGACGGATGTGTACTGACTGAGGTAGAAAATTATTGTGCACAATATACGTGCATTTTCGTAATGGGGCATCCAAAATTTGGTTTGTAATTTAACATTTTAGTGATTTCCGCGTGTTTAGGTTGTAAATCGGATTAGTGCATGTACTGTACGTCGCCCTATATCTTAACATGCATTTTGCACAGCGCCGAAAATGAAATCCAACAGATCTCACTCATTTGTGCACTTTGCTTCTCTATCACTGTAAAACGGCCACAAGGAATTGCACATTATTGAAACACTAACTATAGAAAAAGCTCATAATGAGACATCCAACATTTTATTTATATGCCAACTGTACAACATTCTCTAGACAGTTTCCTTGGCGCCTGGCAATCAATATGACCGAAATAAGAGAGAGTTTGGGAATTGATCAGCCCAAGTAGTCTTCACACCAACCTCTTGAAGCATACTTGCGTTGGTTCTATTCATGACCCAAGTGATCTTTAGCATCCGGCGCCAACACCACATTTCAAATGCATTCATTTTGTTACAGCTTGCAGTTGTCAGTGTCCAGGATTCACAGCCGAGAAGAGGTATAAAAAATACAAAAACAAACTAACTCACATTATTCGACTTGCAAAGAAAACATTTAATACTGACCAACTTCACAAACTCAAGCACGATCTTACATGGAAGTTCCTGAACACAATCATTGGCCGGAAACGCAAAGACAACACATTACCGGATCACTTCACTCACAGCGACACAACCTTCACTGATCCCAATGACATTACTAACACATTTAATGACTATTTCACCAACCTTGGTAAAAACCTGGCTAATAAAATCCCTCCAGAGGACAAACCCTTCACCGCTCACCTTTCAAATAGTCCACTCAACTCATTCTTCTTCAACCCAATCACTCCTCAAGAACTGCACGACCTGCGACACCTTCTTAAATCCGGTAAGAGCTCGGGCACAGACGACATCGATCCCGGGATTGCTAACAAATCATTTGATCACATCACAACACCTCTTCTGCACATTTTAAACCAATCACTACTCACGGGTATTGTACCACATAAACTCAAATTTTCAAAAGTCATCCGTGTCTTCAAAAGCAAAGACCAGCACAGCATAACTAACTACAGACCTATTTCCGTATTGCCACCCTTCTCCAAGATTCTTGAGAAAATAGTCCAAACCAGATTATATAATTTCCTGGACAATAACAACACTCTCGTCAATGAACAATACGGATTCCGGTCAAAACGGTCAACCTACATGGCACTTCTTGAACTCACTACTAAACTTACACATGCACTCAAAAAGAAAGATCACACCATGGGTATTTTCCTAGACCTGTCCCAGGCACAATAAACCATAATATTCTCCTTGCCAATCTGCACCATTATGGTATTAGGGATCATCTTCCACGGCACATTCTAAAATCACTCTATAATGCGCTGGTTCTGCCACACCTCAGCTACTGCAACATAATATGGGCCTCAAACTATCAATCTAGACTTGCCAGCTCAAACATCACTCAAAAAAGGGCCATTCGCACAATAACCAATTCACGACGCATGACGCACACTTTACCTCTCTTTCACCAACTCAATACATTGAAAATCAACGATATCAACCAGCTACAAAAGGAAGTAACTCCATTTTGATGCTTTTGAGATATAAGGCATAAACTGAATTATCCTTGATTTATCTGTGAAACCTTTAATTATTTGGATTAAATATGTGTTTTGATAAACGAATAACACATACCTAATCAACACATGTCAATGTGTTTAGTTTGTCAACAATAGAATCTGAAAAAATCAATATAATTGATTACTAATTTGGTCATTGCTTCCTTTTGTGGTGGTTTTTCATAGGATTTCCTATACTTCCGTGTACACTTTTTTAAGGAAGCAAATGCGTATCGGGATTTTTTTCAATGTTGTGAAGACTTAACTTGGCTAAACCTTTATTATACTGAAAGATATTGTTATTTTTAGTATATTCATGCATATAACTCAATTTTGATAAAAATGGAGTTACTTCCTTTTGTCGCGGTGGGGCAGATATGCACGACCACTTCTATAACAACCTTCCTCCCAATTTCGCAAACTATTTTATCACAAACCGTCAGATATACGCACACCACACAAGGCAAGCACACAAATTTCATCTTCCTCTACCAACGACCACAGCTGAAAAACATCAGATACTCTACTATGGTGCTAAACTCTGGAACAAACAAACATACATTTAAAAGACAGCTAAAAAAATGCCACATTTCTACCTATGATACACACACCACACACACCAACATTTCTCTTAGTAAAACATAAACTTTGTTCGCTCCTCTTCTTTTCTTCTCATCTTCCTCTATTTTCATTCTATCCTCTCTCCTTCCCTCTTGAAGAACATAATTAATGACTTACTTTAAACTTGGCAACTTGTGTCTCTTGTCATGTACATGTGTTCTGTATTGTTCTCCTTTTGTTTCTGTGTGACTTTGAAAAGTATATTGTTTTTGTGCTGTTCTGTTTGATCTTGTTTCCTGTTTTCTGTTCTCCCGTCATTGTACATGCTCTATTCGCTATCATTCAATTTTTTGTGTCAAGGGTCCCCATTATATAAGCCCGTCTATCAGGGTTTCCACTGGGGTTCCTAGCCTCTACTTCATATTGTATTATTTGTTTGTATTACTTTTGCTGAATAAATTGAATTGAATTGAATTGAATTGAGATAAACCCCGAGGTGTTACAAGTTTGTCGTTTTTAAACTCAGGTGTCTTGAGTCTTATTAAACCCCGATGTGTACTGTTTTGTCTGTAGCGACTGTATCTGTTGTAAATGGTGGTACTTGGTGGTCCGCGTAGCGGTTGTAAATAAATAAATTAATTGTATCAAGTGGAAACAAATAAATTGTCCGAGTGTGTTGTCTTTTCGTCGGTGGAAGGGAGAGCGTGGGGTTCTATCCCCACAACGGACCCGGGCGCCTTATCTAAATACATGTTTCCTATTTAAACCCTGGGCCCAAAAATAAAATGTCAGATTCGACAAACACGTCGGCACATACACCCCACCCACCAGCTCGCGCCCCGCGATAAGAGCATTGTAATTTAAATCACCCCCTTTATCGACCAATTCGCCATACGCGGTTTGTCAGCCTATGCGTGGCTGTGAACCGAGGTGTAAAGTCGCCTGGTCAGTTGTGACACTACCAGCTGTAAATGCTAATTTAGTACTCTTGATTATTTTGTGTCCTGCTACGTTTGGCAAATACTATTTGGCGATAGTTATATGTTGCTGCCCTCAGGGTCGTAGTGTTGCTAAAAGGTCGTAGGATACGGAAGAGTCATCAGTTATTTGACCGTGTTTACACGGCATTTATGATCGTATTACAATGACATTATCACTGAAAGATTGTAATTACTGAATAACAACGAAGACCGAGAGAAGATTAACACAACAAGAAGATGGTCAAGTAGTAGCCTAATTTATTGTATAACTGTGTGCTACACGCGTAAAATCCTTTCCTATTCTGTGCCGAATTTCAATTCGGCAAAGTAGGGCAATGAACTTCGACGATAAATATATTGGCCCTACACCAGCCAATCAAAGGCTCTATATTTTTCTCGGTTCATTTCTATTGCCCGTTGCTTGTCACATTGTCGGCTGAGATCATCAGTGCTAGTTGGTAAATTTCCCTCCCACCCACCCTTTGTGCTTGCATCCGGGGATGGAGGGGTCACCAGGTGTACCAGTCGGGCATCTGGTGCGGTCTAGGTTAGGGGATTGGGAGGTAGCCCTCATGTGCTATGTTAGTGGTGGGTCCTGTTTGGTCCTTCTTCCTCCCATACCCTCTGCCTCCTTTTGTCGCGGGGTCCCTCTTGTAGTCGGTCGCGTGTGTGGCGTGAAGTAGGGTTCGGGCGGAGTCAGGCGGGGCATTTCCGCGTCACCACTGTTTGCGGTGACTGAGTCTTGCCGTTGCGGGGCTCATGGGAAATGTATTCGCCCCGGCAGTAAGGTGGGGGTGGGGTACCGCGCCATTTTGTCCCGAAGCAATGGTTATGATGTCATATTTCTGTCGATTTTCAGAACTCTTGGATTTACGTGCAAAAAATATGCCCTTGGCATCATACTTTACCAGGTGTGTAGTTCATTTTAAATTTCAGATGTTCTAAAATGGATGGTTTTCTAAACAATTCGAGAAAGAAAATCGAACTACACACCTCAGAATTGCCAAAAAAATGCTTTAAACAAGTCCACTTTTTGTGCCTTTGAAAAGAGTGTCTGTCGGGAATGTAGAATTGCTAGCGCATTAACCCATGACCCCGGTCCAATTAATAAGATTAGATATTAATACATTATTCGCCAACATTTTGTTAAATTAGCACGGTTGGTGTAGTGGACAGAACGTTGACATGAGAAGCGAAAGGTTGTGAGTTCGAGCCCCATTATGATCACTTTTGTTTTATATGCGGGGTGTTGCCGCTGGATTTGTTTGGCCTGCCGGCATCATCTGTATGCGTGCCTACACGGACAGCGCTGCTGGTGTTGACCGTATTATGACGCCATTTTTTGTGTTAAAATGTCAAAGTTTTTTACCGTTCTTTCAAAAATAAGGAATATAATCACATTATAAACACATTTTGTGCGAGAGAAACACACACATTTGGCAAAAATGGCACAATAAAAATCCGTTCGTTATAAATAAATGGATATGTTTAAATAATAAAACTATCTGAATTATACTCGTAGACCTCTGTGGCGTGCATAGGTTGGCCATGTCGTTGGCAATCGGCAATCACGGGTTCGATTTTCGAATATTCCTTGTTATCCTTTCATTTTTCTATTTTTATACTTGATGGTGGATTAATATAACATCATTGTTATGTCAATTTTTATTAATTATAAAGGACGCCCATGCGTTTATTTATCTATCATAAATTTATCTCTTGATTTATTTAACTTGTAATTTTGTATCTAAACAATTGAAATGCGTAAACAATTATATTATTGCTCGATATAAATAAGTTATTTAACTTGAGTTCGGCTTGATTAATGATAGCAACACTTGTTGTAAAACTATTTTACCAGTGTGCCCAACAATTTCTCCTTTGCACACTTTGTTTATACATACATTCACTTTTAGCTTGTTATAGCAGGAGGTGTTAAATTGACACCTCCCTGGTCATAGCTACAGTGTAGGCTAAAAATAAACAATTATAAGCAAGTTTGGTGCATAAATGTACGGTTCAATGCACGCATGAAGGTCAAATGGTCTTTTCAAATCGTGCACAATGTTTTTTGACTCACTCTGTACGATAAAACTATTCCAATAATGTTATGGTCTCAGCCAGTCCTTTAAATTCCTATATCGTGTTTGTCTTATTGGTGTTTTACGGGTGGCATCTAAGGGCAAACACACTTAAAGTATACTACAGAGGTCAAAATTCTTTTTTGGCTCTGAGGGCTATTTTGAGCAATTATGCCATACATGTAAGTAGCCCTTTCAGTACATTTTACAATAGGCCAACATTTTCTCAGGGCTATTTTGTGAAAACTTGGGGCTAATCGCCCTTCACCCCAGTTTATTTTGAGCCCTGGTATACTATATAAATAGTTCAACAAAAGAAAGTATACCACTTTGTTTATGTCATTTTGAGTAACATTCAAACAAAATTGACCAAACAGGCTAGATAGGCATTTAGATGAATCTTTTAGGCATAATTTGATACCTAATTTGCCCCCTAACACCAAAGATAAACCATGATTAGCACCATTTAAAGAAAATCTCCTATTTTCGAAAGTCTCATTTCCAATACATAGCACGAGAAATCCATATAAATCACTGTGTGTATTGGGAGATTACTTTAACGAGCATTTTGTTTCTTCTTTTTTTCCCAAAATATTTTGTAAATTTTGGTTCTATAACCCTATCCCTGTCAAATCCAACAGAATCCAACGAGCCAATCTTTATATTCCACCGGCGTGCAAGTTTTATGAGGATAAAATGGACCCAGGCTAGTAGCCTTAACAACCGTGGTGTAGTGGGGACTCCTTAGCCGCTGTTGCTGTAGGTCCGTGGTTCAAATCCCGGGGGGGGGGGGACGCGGTGACTTTTTTATGAATTAAAACATTTTTTCAACAACAGATGAATCAGTACCCAGACATGTCTTACCTATTACAGTTACTGTGAATTCACATCTCCCATAGTTACCAGCAGCATCTGTCCATGTATAAGACACAGTTGTATCTCCTCCTGGGAATGTGTTACCTGAATTATGGGTTACCTCAGTAGATATACTACCAGCTGTAGTTGATGTTACCATTGGGGTAGTCCATGATGCTACACCAGTGGCTTGGTTGACATTTAGGTCACTTGGTGGGCAACTGGTTATTGTGAAAACTGTAAATTACACACAATGAATACAAGAATCAGAGCAATTGAGAGTTATATATTATGAATACGGTGACATATTTTACAAGTGATCACTTTAAATTTAAAACATATGATACATCTACACACATTACAAATTGTTTGAAAATGCTCTACATTGAACACAATCTGACGTAATCGAGTAAAATGTGTCATTATTAATATTTAAATATTTAAAGGCAAAATTAAACAGCCAAAGCAATGAGATGCATAAGAAAAATGTCATGATACAATTTCATACAAAACAAATAAGAATTCACAAATTTTCCAAAATAAAAATGTTCGATATATACTGTTTCTGCTTAAGTTGGATATGACGTTCATGTATATTCCAGTCATTGAACTTCATGGATAAATTATTCTGTGACAGATTGATTATCATACTGGTGTCACTATAGAATTTCACCTTGAGTGATGGGTCGACTGAAACCTCACAAAATGGGAATCATTGCAACTTGTACTTACTGCCTGGACGCTGAACTCGAACAATAAATTGACATAATGCCTGGTTACCAGCTGTATTTATCCAGATGTATGTGATGGTGTAATCCTGGTTGAGATTATAGAATGATTCCTGAGTTCCTGATACTGTTGGATATGTTGTAGTATCGATTGTTCCAGATGATGTTGTAGCAGTTGGTGCAGTCCATGTTTCTACATCAGCAGCAGCAGCAAAGTCACCATTTGCTAATTTATATACTATTGGTCCAAGAGGACATCCAGTCACCGTGAATGCTGAATGGAGATTAACAAATTATAATTATGCGTTTGAGTATTCAATATTTTCATCAACAATTCGTTCATTATGTCATTTAGTCCAAAAATAAACTAACTGTGCACTTAGTACCGTAAAACGGGTGAATATGGACATGGGGGTGGATAGGGACAAAAATGGGAAAAGTTGTTGTAAAGTTGTTGAGTTTTTTGTATTTGATGTGTACTATTTCTTTTTTCTTCTAAATGTGTAAAGAGCAATATAATAGTGTTCGGGAAATGGTCCAGTTGATGTAAAATGTGAAACCAAGGGTATCATAAAGGTGTCCGAAAAAACACTGGCAAAATGGTGTGGTCAAAACTTTCCTGCTCCTAACTTCATACTTTGAGCAAATGAGCTGGAAATGCACCAGGACCTAGCTTTTAAGGTTCTCCAACATACTCCTTGACATTGATAAGAAATTCTTAAAGGATTTTACATTTTAAGCTTTTTTTAATTTTTTCTTAAAATTTGTCAAATCTGGGGTCAAAAGGGACACCAAGGTTTTTAATGAAAATATTATACCCACTCCATATATTTAATTTTTTTTGAAAGAGCAGATTGAAGGCTTATTATGTGCACATAATATCATCTCAAAAGTTTGACTGATTTGGGTACAAGAAAACAACTTTGGTCTGGATAAGTGTATATATGTCCCTATTGACCCAGTTCTATGAACGCTTGATTGAAAGCTTGAATTGTTATTTTGCCATTGTTGATCAGAAATGTTCATATTTATTGTTAAAACTTATACTATAACTTTAATTTGTCATAAACCAACTCGACGTCGGGGTGAATAGAGATACCGACCTTTGTAAGAAAAAAATATATACCCATAGGTGGACATAATATGTGCTAAAAAGATTGACTCATGAGGCTACATGGAAAAAAACTACAATCTAGAGAGTGCTGAAACTGTCCCTATCCACCCCCTTTTACGGTACTTATCTTATCAGAGCTTTCAATCGGAAATCGGGTTCATACTTCAGTCCCAGTGAATGCTAAATGGAAGCAAACAAATTGTGCACTATTTCTGCCACAATTCTCTCAAAGCTTCCTATATACTTATCATTCTATTCCTGAAACATCCCGTTAGGATTAGAGTTTAACTTCGTCAATACATACTTCTTGAAATAAGCCAGCACCACGCAAATGCCTTGAGCAACCTCTATCTCTCTGCTAAAGAGCTGATGGGTACACTGCAAAAACACCGGTGTTAAAAATAACACCATATAGTGTTGTGAGAGGTCCACACCAAAAAAAATTAACACCGGTGTACCGGTGTTACATTTTTGGTGTTATATCAACACCATGTAGTGTCATTTTAACAACTGCAAGTGTGAAAAATAACACTGTAAGTGGTAATGTAACACTGTAAGTGTTAATGTAACACCAAGATAGTGTTAAAATAACACTGATTGGTGTGGACCTCTCAGAACACCGAACGGTGTTATTTTTAACACCGGTGTTTTTGCAGTGTAGGGTTGTGTTGTAAAGTAAAGGGACTAAATATACCTCAATAGGCCCAGAGTTAATTTAATGGTACATGTATTTCAAGCCCTACCTACAGCAAGATCTTACCATTGCTTGTATCTGTTACTGTTGCTAAACATGAACCTGCAAAAAAGACACATAAAATATTAACAAAACACAAAATAATAGTATTATGTTATTATTTGGGACTATGTGCTACACAATTTGAATTATTATGTTACCATTTGTGTTGAGACAGCATTAATTATATGTTGCACAATTTATCAAAATTATCACATTTTAAAGGATTTTCATGTGAAGATAGAAGGTATTATGCCAAGAAATAAACAAAAACCCTAATATGGTATAGGCATAGTTTCATGGATTGGCGATTGGTGTAATTGAGACCTTATTATTTTATATATTGATCTATTTTCACATTTGGAAGTGTCGATGTTGGTTATTGCCCAACCAAATTAATATCGCTATCATTATTATTTTTCCCGCATCCAAATGGCTTTCCACAGCTTTCAGACTTATGGCTGCGACATTGTCGGACCCCGGTGATAGCCAACTTATGTTACTCAAAGACAGACAACTGTGAAGTATACCCAAATTATGACATGACTGCGATTTTCTCAACTTTTTTTTCTGTGCTTTTGAAGACAAATTATGAAATTCTGATGACATTTTAGTCTGTCTTTGGGATGAAACAATATCTGGCTTGACATGCAAATACTCTCCAGAGAGACGACAGGGTATATAAGCTCCAGATAATAATAATAATTGTTTAAATCGGCTTAATTTGAAAAAGAAATGGTTTATTAAAGTCCATTTTTGAAATAAATTCTTGTTTTCAGGAATTCTACAGAATAAAATGGTTTCTTACCTAGTAAAGACATTCCTATCAACAGGAGTTGTGGACAAAACCCTGGCGTTGTCCTCGGCGTTATCATGGTTATCTAAGCAGGAAAACCTGTAAATGATGAATTATTTGAACACAAGGATTAAGATAACCATGTCAAAATACAACTCGTATCAAAATATCATTAATTAATCTGACTACTTATGTAGAATTATTAAGATTTTGTCTACGAGTTAGATTAAGCTATTGAAAAGCTATTAAATATCTAACGCCGTTTTACGCCTTGGGTATAGTGCAATTTAATTAGTCAGGTATCCCATAAAATTGTTCAAATGGGTTCAAAAATTATTCTGGTATAAATCAAATTGTCACGCATTAAATATTAGTAACATGATAAGTCTAAGGAAGTTATATAAAAATATTAATCTATTTATGAAGGTTACACATTGTGATCGTGACAACTTAATACCAATGACGATCTTGAGAACATCACTGAAATAATGCAATTCGTCAATTAAAATGATAAATTAGCAACAACAAAACAAGTGTTAAACCATTATAGCTATAATACATACATAGTCGAGTACCAACCCATGTGAGGACCCGTATTAAAACACGTTTAAAAAAGTATAGAAGTTTCAGTCAATCTGAGGACATTTTTTTTTTTTACCATACATGTAGGGACATTTGTATGGTATGTGTATTGACGTCTAACGGAGGACATGACTATACACCCTTAGGGGGGGGGGACCTACTCATATACGTTTTTATGCATGAAAAAAGAGAGGACTTCAAAAAGGTCCTCACACCTTTTTTTTGTCCTCACATTGCCAGCTGGTAGGGACAAAGGTCCTCGGATTGGCGGGTTCACCATTACCAGTATTCAATAACACCAGCGCGTATCATGGTAGTGTTTAGTCACAGCACATTCACAACACTTGGAGAATGGGAAGACCAATATGTAAATTCGATGTATTATTGTATTTGGCTAATCTAATAATCGGTTAAATACTTCATTATCTTAATTTTGATAACAAATCAGGCTTACCTTTAAATGGTTCACTCTGCAGTTACAGAACACTTCACCTTTGAATGTTGTTAAGTCAAAAACATTCCAGGCCGGTAAAATAACTTACTTATTACTTGCTTGTATATAAATATGTTATGTGTCCTATTATTGAAGTATTAGTATGCGATTTTTAGTATCATTTCCTCTTGCTGTCCAGTGAACCATTTCACCGTTTCTATGCCAGGTATACTGAACAATAATACCGTATTAAAATATACTGTGATTAATCTAAAGTTCAAGTTGAATGAATTTTCATCCCAGGAGGGTACTCGGATTTGGTTTGGTCGAGGTTTGCGGCTGGAGATTCAAACCCCTACACATTTTAAGGGTGATTTTGGAAAAATGGTAACCATTTCTATGGATTTTGCTTCATTATAGACCAAATGTTCGCGTAAATATACCAGATTTTCGCGAAAATAGATCCATTTGTAAAGGTGACCCTATTTTTAGGGATTTTCCAGCACAAAATACCCATGTTTGCATTATATTTGCTACACACCGAATGCCATTAAACACCGTTTTAGCACGAACCATGTCACCGTTTCTATATGACAGGTACGTATTATTACCGTATTAAAATATTTTGTGAGTAATCTAAATTCAAGTTGAATGTATTTTCATCAAAAGTGTAAGGGGCACTCAATTATATTAAACATTAAAAACTTGGTTTATCAATTGAAAAACCAAGTTTTTCGAATTATTGGACATTAGGCGTCGAAAAACTTGGATTTTCAATTGATAAACCAAGTTTTTCGAATTATTGGACATTAGGCGTCGAAAAACTTGGATTTTCAATTGATAAACCAAGTTTTTAGAATTATTGGACATTAGGCGTCGAAAAATTTGGATTTTCAATTGATAAACCAAGTTTTTAGAATTATTGGACATTAGGCGTCGAAAAACTTGGATTTTCAATTGATAAACCAAGTTTTTAGAATTATTGGACATTAGGCGTCGAAAACGTTCTTGAAACATGTTGTTTTATAACGTTGTTATAAAGCTGGAATAAACATTGAAAGCAATTGCAAAAAAAAAAAAAAATCTATTTTAACACTAAAAAGCTCCAAAAAACATTCCTTAGCGTACAAACTGTCACATTTTTAAAACTAAAATGGTCCAGATAACGTTCCTTAAGCCATCTTTTTATAAC